>PVKP010002241.1:0-127164 GCA_004027715.1 Plecturocebus donacophilus
ACCTGGCCAGTAATTCTTTTAAAAGTCAAAGATGGATATTAACCTCTGCTGTGAGGGATATGGGGCCAGGATGCTTTGCCTAGGAGGGAAGCATGTGAACTTGGCACCCTAGAGAAGCACCAGAGATAGCCCATAAGGAATTGACAGGCTCGGAAAGGAAGGTGTGGGCTTGTCCCCAGGAATGCGTGCACTTTGTGGCCTGGGTAATCGTGGACCGTTGGGACGGAGGTGTGGTATGAGCTGAGATCTGCCGAATGAAACCAAGGGAGCTATTGGGTTGAGCCACATGAAATTGCTGCTATTCAAGCATTCTTGGCCTAGAAATTCGAAATTTCATATGGCTCAATCTAAGAGTATTATTTTAATTCCTCCTATGAATCAGGTATAATTTATTTTGTGGATGAGAAACTGAAGTCCAGAGAGATTAGACCACTTGCCCCATGGCACAGAGTAAGAGGCAGAACCAGGAACCAAGACCTGTTTCACTCTACGCCCTATGTTTAGGATTTGTCTAGCTCAGTGGGTCTCAACCTTTGGAGAGAGCTTCTGAATCCCCCGGAGGGCTGGTTAAATCCCAAATCACAGGGCCCTAGCACGCAGAGATCCTGTTCAGTAGTTGGGAGGGCAGAGTGGGAGTTTGAGAACTTGCATTTCCAACAAGCTCCTAGGAAGTGCTGATGCTGGTCTGTGGGCCACAGTTGGCATTGTACTGGTCTAGGTAGACAAGGAGGGGGGCATTATTGAAGGGCCAAGGGAGGTGGCAGGATGAGCAAAGCCCGAGAAGCAGGAGTGGGCGTGGGCAGGGGAGGCTGGGACGGCGGAGAAAATGGAACAGGCTGCTGAACGGTGGCGGAGACAGGTCGTCTCCATCCTTCCTGTCCCAGTCCCTCTCACTCCCACTTTGCACCATCCAAGGAGACAGGCTCCGGCAGCATCCATCTCCCCCGCAGTGGCCCAGGGAGGGTTTCTTAGCCTGGATAATTTCTCCAGTGCCACCAATCCTTTCTGCCTAGTGTGATAAACCCTATTTCATAAAGAAGACATGAATGGCTGTAATCAGATACAATGTTTGCTACACTGAACAAAATGAGCAAAAGAAAAAAAATATGCAGCCAGGCTATAATTATGGGTGTAATATTTCAGCCCATTAGCAAAAAATATCTCAGAAACCTGCTGCCCCTCCTTCTCAGTTAAAAAATTGGATGCTAAGCTGGTAAAGGCAAACAGAGAGAGCAGAGCGCTGAAGCAAAGGCCTAATTAATTGCTGATACCATTTTTTTTTTTTTCATTTTTGATTGGCAGTGGTTCTGAGAATTCTGGGTCTTTTGCTGTACCAGATAAAAAGAGAGGTGGCCACTCCCACCAGGGCCGTTCTGAAGGCACCAGTCCCTCTTCCCGAGCTCCATCCAGCCAGGTCTAGTCCTCATCAAGGGCCCAGCACTTCCTAAAAATTCAGCCTTTTTGAACAGTGATAGCTATCTTTTATTGCTTGCTGTGTGCCAGGCGAAATGATAGTGCCTTTACAAATTTGATCTCCGTCTTTCCTTTGGGAGCCATGTGAGGGAGTATAATGGATGTTGTTGATGTTCTTCAGGTCCCTTTTGACATCTTCTGTTTATTTTTGAGCCGGAGCACCTGTGACTCTCTTTGGAGAATGATCCATGAGCTGCAAGAGTCAGTTTGTGTGGGTGAGAGAGCGCCTATTACCTGGGAGTCTGTGACCTAGGGAGGAGTCCTAGACCTGTGGGCAGAAGGAGGGGGCAGGAAAGCCTACCCCTTGCCAGGGGTCAGAGTATCAGAGAAGAACTTACACTCCTGAGTTCCCCAGGGGTCCCACTAAGGGCAGTAGGAGGCTTTGCCTGAAGTTGCCCCTTGCCTGCTTACTCCTCAGCCCTGCCCAGTCCCTCTACTCTTCTCTGGGAATCTTTCTTCATAAATCATTTGCACATCAATCTTTGTCTCAGAGTTAGCCTCCGGGGCACCTGGCCACCATTCTACCACAGAGAAAATGGAAGTTTAGAGGAGATAGTAACTCATTCAGGGTACTTAGCTAAGAAAGTGGGAACCGGGATTAGACTCCAAGTCATCTGATCCCAAGGCCTCTTCTGTGAATCCCTACACAATGACACTTTTGTTAGCAGTACTAGCAAGACAGTCCTGGCCTACTCCTTCCTTTTCCCACCATTTGCAAGTCTCTGCTCCCCAGAGATGTTATTCCAGGATGTTCCCCAAACCCTTCACCAGGACAGTTGTGTAGTATACAGATGTCTATCGTATTTCCTCCAGCCATCTGGCTCTGTGATGTCTAGAAATGTGAGCATTCCTCCCCAACCCCACTAGACTGAATTCTTTTTTCAAGTTTTATTTTAGGTTTGGGGTACATGTGCATTTTGTTATATAGGTAAACTTGTGTCATGGGGGTTTGATGCACAGACTATTTCATCAACCAGGTACTAAGCCTGGTACCCAATATTTATATTTTCTGATCCTCTTCCTCCTCCCACTCTCCACCCTCAGGTAGACGCCAGTGTCTCTTGCCCCCTTCTTTGTGTCCATGTGTTCTCATCATTTAGCTCCCATTTATAAGTGAGAACATGTGGTATTTGGTTTTCTGTTCCTGTGTTAGTTTGCTGAGGATAATTGCCTCCTATTTCATCCATGTTCCTGCAAAGACATGATCTCATTCTTTTTTACGGATGCATAGTATTCCATGGTGTATATGTATCATATTTTCTCTATCCAATCTGCCATTGGTGGGCATTTAGACTGATTCTATGTCTTTACTATTGTGAAATGTGCTGCACCAAACAGGCAGGTGAATGTGTCTTTATAGTAGAATGATTTATATTCGTTTGGGAGTATACCCAGTAATAGGATTGCTGGGTTGAATAATAGTTCTGTTTTTAAGCTCTTTAAGGAATTCCCACACTTCTTTACACAGTAGTTGAACCGATTTACACTCCCATCCTCAGTGTATAAGTGTTCCTTTTTCTCTGTAATCTCACCAGCATCTATTATTTTTTGGCTTTTTAATAATAGTCATTCTGACTGGTGTGAGACAGTATCTCATTGTGGTTTTGATTTGCATTTTTCTAATGATCGGTGAGGTTGAGCTTTTTTTTCATATGTTTGTTGGCCGTATGTATGTCTTCTTCTGAAAAGTGTCTGTTCATTACACTGAGTTCTTAGAGTGCAATGATTCTGAGTTATGCATCTATAAATTCCCACGGTCCAACACAGTGATCAGTGCTCAGTAGGCTCTTGGGAAATACGTATGAGATAAATACATTCATGTGTTAGTGGCAGGGCCATGTGGCCTCCACCTGTGAATTTAGCACCCAGCCCCATGCCCTTCCTAGGCCCGGGGATCTATGTGAAACCAGGGTAGGTTGGAGTTCAGCAGCCACCACCCTACACTCTGGAAAGCAGCATTGTCTGGGCAATTTTAATAATTAGGTCCACGTATTTTTTCCTGGGCCTCTCTAGTTACCTGTCTTCAACCTTAGGCTCACCAGGCTCTGCAGGAGTCAGACCAGTTCCTGTGTATACATTCATTCATTAAGTCATTCATTCACTCTGTAGTCACCTACCCATCTAATCCCACCCATCCATCTAAACCAATCCATCCATCCATCTAAATCCATCCATCCATCCATCCATCCAAGCTCTTCTGAAGCTGGCTGTGCACCAGGCCCTGCCCTCAGTAACAGTCTAGTGGGGGATATGGATATAATAAGGAGTCAATCATCAAACTGTGATCTGTGCCTAGAGGGGGAAATGTATAAGGTACTGTGGATACATAGGAGGGACACCTTCCCTAACCTCAGTGATTGAGAAAGGCTTCCCAAGGCCCCTGAGCTATGATCTGCCAGGTGAGCGATGAAGAAGAGACAGGAATGGTATAGACTGTTCCTGGCAGAGACAGCAGCAGATATGACACCAGAGATGAATGAGTGCATGGAAAGTTCAAAGGGAAAAAGAAAACCCAACCTGGCAGAATCTCTTGTTGTCAGGGAAGGTGAGAGTTGAGGCTGGAAGGGCTGCCTGGAGCCAGATTGTACAGGGTTTTGTCCCTCAATACAAGAAAAGGAGAAGGATCAGGATCTTAGAGCAGTGGGGGAATCTATAAGGAGAATGTCATGATCAGATTTGCATCTTTCAGAGGGTCACTCTGGGAAGAAGAGATTAAGGGAAAGGAGACCAACAGTAGGACTGGGATTGGGAAGGTGGAGGAACCATTTGAGGGAATTTCAGTTGCTTAACTACTGATGGAGACAGAAGTTGCTGTGGTTGCAAAGAGAAGGAGAGAGTGGGTTCCTGCTAGAGGAAAGAGATATTTAGAAATTAATGAGACTTTGTGATTGATTGGATATGGGAGGCAGGGAGAAGGAGGAGTCAAGGATGAGCACCAGCTTCTGGCCTGTGCAGCGGGGCAGATGGAGGTGGCACTGACCAAGACAAGGAGGGAGAGCAGGTGGGCAGGGGGCATAGAGCCTGGAGTGGAGAGAGACGGTGTGCTCAGTTTTTGATAGGTGGGGGTGGAGATGCCTGTGGAGCTTTGCAATGGGGTTGCTCAGAAGGTAATTGAATGTCTGGATCTGAATCTCCAGAAAGAGACAAAGACTAGGAGCAAATATTTAATGCTCACCAGACCAGGAATGGCCCCTGACTTTTTGGAGTAGGCAGGAAGGCCTAGGAAGTCTGAGTCTTCCTCCCACTGTTTCCTCCTTCCTTCCAGAACCCACGGGGCCTCGGTTATGTGGAGCGAGCCTGGATGTGTTTCTCTATGCAACTACCATGGGACAGACTGTCCTTCTAGAGGGTTCTTTCGCTTGGAGGAAGGAAAATTGTCCTTCCCAGTGTGGCTACTCACCAGAGAGAGGAGAGAACGAGCACACGCCTGAAATCCAAACCTCAGGGGTTGAGTCTCCTGCCACTGCTTTTAGAAATGTTTTTAATTATTAAATCACTATATGTGCATTGTAAAAGAGATCTGCAACCCAGAACAAACACAAGATAAATATGATAGACTTGTCATCCATATCCTGCCCAAACCAGCCCCCTCTACCTCATTCCCTAGTGACAATAATCATTGTAATTCTAGATCACACACACACACACACACACACACACACACACTACGTACTGCTCAACAATGGACTTTTTTGTTTTAAAGATATTCTAGACATATTTCAACATCAAAATATATATAGTTATACTTCAATTTCTCTCATTTTTATTATAAGAATCCTACAAGTTTATGACAGAAAGTGTGGAAATTCAAAAAAATACAAAAAGAAGATCAAAATCTGCCAGTAGCCTGAAATCTCATTATCCTGAGGTGATGATTAATATTCAGAAAAACATATATAGAATTTACTTTTACTGGGAAATAATAGAAGAAAAAATCTAAAGTTAGAGACAAAGAATTAGAGAACTTCAAGCAGATTTTTCTTCATCATAGGAGATGTTGCTCTTTATATAATTTTTTTCTCTCTCCTTAATTTGAAAAGAATTGAAAGTTGAAATTGTAGTGTTTTATTTTAACTATATACTTCTAAGTGGTTGTTAGTTTAGGCAGAACTTAATCATTTCTCTTACAAAAATCAAAGATACAATTTATCCCTAAATAGACTAATGTATCTACATATATATTTTAATTAAAGATAATATAAAGAGGTAAGCCCACTGTCATTATAATTTGTCAACAGAAATTACTGAAGTATTCAATCACTTTCAGAAAGAACAAACATATCATGGAGAAATAATTATCACTTGTTCCTAATGCAAATACAAACAGATGATGTGTAAATTTAAAGCATTCATGGGTTATCTCCTTCTTCTTACATTACCACACCAATGGCAGGTTGCTTCTGTGGGTTCAGAAAGCATGACTTCCTATACTTAATTGGTGGCTCAGAATCTTGCCACAAGTTAGCCCTCATATCTGTGCCATGACTTTCATGTATAGCTCTTTGTTTTTCCCAGAGTTTGCAGTTGCCTTTGATTTTCTTGTTTCTTAGAAGTGTCTCACACCTTGCTCTTCTTGTTTCTTACAAGTGTCTCATACCAGCATTCCAGCTTCTTACTCATAGGATTTGATTAATGCTGTTTTCTTCTTCAGGTTATTTCTTATGAGTCCTCTGATTTCTTGTTCTAGTTGGGGCTAATTGCTTATTAGGTCAGCTGCATAACTGTCCTACTAGTATTTCTTTTCACTGTTCTTCTGGGTTAATTCTTTTATTCTTTAATCTATTGTCTCCCTCTTTCTTGAATTCAGTTTTCATTTTGCCAGAGTATATCCCCAAGGAATTTTTCAGGAAACGTGCATAACAGGGGTGGTGGTACACCAAGTAAATCTGAATCCTTGAACATCTAAAAGTGCCTTTACTATGCTCTTGCACTTGAATAAAAGATTCCAAATGATTTCTCTTCAGAGTTTGTAGACATTACTCTGTTACCTTCTAGCAAGCCCATTGCATATGAAAAATCAAATGCTGGTTTGATTGTTGTTTCTTTTTAGGTATTCTAAATATTTTCCTTAAGAAGTTTTAAGACTTCATCTGATTGTTAGAGTTCTGAAACTTTCCCAATTTTTTTGAGAAGTGTGTGTCTTTTTCATTACATCTGCTCTATACTTGGTGAAAATAGCAGATGGCTACGGCTTTGTTTTTTTGGTCCGGCCCGCTTCCCTTTTCCTTGAAAATTGCCAATAACTCACCCATTTCACATGATTTTGGAGGTCTGTTAATGAAGGGACCCTTCTTTCCCTACCCCAGAGTGGCCATCAGAACATTCCATCTCTCTAGCCAAGGGATCAATTCAGAGCTGGACATACAACCAAGCTAAGCTAATCAGAGTATGTTTTAGAGACCAATCTGGATGCTGGAAGAGAGAATTATGCTCTTTTCTCTGGGTTTGGTACAAGGATAAAATAAGACTGGAATTTATAGAGGCCTTCTTGGTCACTATACATAGAGAACTTGCCTGGGAATGAACCCAACACAGAGGAAAACAGAGTGGAGGGGTGGATAGTGAGGGAGAAAGGGAGAAAGAGGAAGAATAATTTTCAGTGTTCAAACTTCTAGATGCAGGCAAGACTGAATCCAGATAAGTCAATATATTAACTTTTTCTCTTTCAGCTCTTTGTGTTTCCATCAAATGTCACCAAAAGAATTTTGATAATATAGTGATCCCTTTTAACCCCCAGATGAATATATTTTATCAGCTTAAGGAAATTTTCTTTTGTTATTTGACAATTCCTTCTTTTTTATGACTTTAGTTCTCTCTTTCTAAAATTCTTATTAGTTGGATATTGACCTTCTGGTATCTAGCCTCTATTTTTTTTTAATCTTTCCTCATTTAAAAAGTCATATTGACATTTTAATCTGTGTTCTGAGATACTTCCTAAACTTTATTGTCTTTATATAATTTCTCTGATTTGTTTTTCTATTCTTTCCTTCTATTCCAGCCCCTTTGTTTTTTTTATTTCAGCTGACATACTTTTAATTTCTAAGAACTTTTAAATGCTCTGCTTTTCTTCTTTTCTTTTCTTTTTTTTTATAGTGTGCTGCTTTTATTTTATGGGTGCAATATCCTCCCAATAAATTGACATCCTTTCTCTTCCGTTTGCTGCATCATGTCTGTTTTTCCTCTGAGTTGCTTTGTTTACCTTAATTCCTCCCTTTCATGTGGGTTGTTTTCCCAAAAACTTGGAAATCCTCAGAAAGCTATGAAATGTTTGAATAAATAGTGAGGTTGTTAAGTAACCTGGCTGGGATGACTTGTTGCCTCTGCGGGTTGCATAGGTCTGCTTGGAAAATAGCCCTCTCTCCTGAACAGGACAGGGGCCCTGGAGGTGTCTGAGTGAGGCTTGCTGATAGGGAGACAGAAATGCAAGCTCATGAGCCGCCACCATTGCTGCAGTAAGGAAGACGTTCCTAAGTGTGGAAAGCATTAGTGTACGTGAGTTTTGACATATGATATACCCAAAATCCTTAAAATTTTCAAAATTTCTCATTAAAAATAATAGGACTAATGAGACAAATAGGGTTAGGAATAAACTACCCAAACTTCATGCAACATTATAATCAGAACACTAACAAAAATAATAATCCCAGCAAAACAAAATGCTCATATTTTCAGAACACATTTTTAACTTTCTAATAAGTAAAAAATACTATAGTAAATATAAAGCTTTACTTTTTTTGTTTGTTTTTTTGAGACAGAGTCTCACTCTGCCACCCAGGTTGGAGTACAGTAGCGCCATCTCAGCTCATTGCAACCTCATTGCAAGCGATTCTCCTGTCTCAGCCTCCTGAGTAGCTGGGATTACAGGCATGGGCCACCATGCCCAGCTAATTTTTATATTTTTAGTAGAGATGGGGTTTCACCATGTTGGCCAGGCTGGTCTTGAACTCCTGGCTCAGGAGATCCACCCACCTCAGCTTCCCAAAGTGTTGGAATTACAGGCGTGAGCCACTGGGCCTGGCTTTACATTTAGAAAAAGTGAAAGTAGCTTAATAGAAGGAGGTGTGAGGCAGGGGTTAGGCTTCTGAATTATGAAAATGAGGACAACAATGCATCAAGAATGGGTAGAAGTATTTAATAGGCTCTTCCAAGACAACACAAGTGACCATGAGGAGCAGAGTGAAGGTGCGTGGGGGTTGCTTCTAGCACTGCGTCTCTAGGTTCAGCTTTCTTTGCGTTCAGCTGCTGTTACTGACATCGTGCTCCTATGCATCAATTGTGTCTGAGTAATGCAGATCATAGAAACACACACTGTTGTCAGACAGACCAAGTTTATTTCTCTGTGGAGCTCCTCTCCTTCATCTTTTTTCTCTGAGTCTGCAAAGGAGGTCAGGAAGGGTGAGTCTACAGAAATGCCTGCAGAACTCTCATTTTATTTTGAGAGCTGTTCTCTTTTCTGTGGGTGAATACCAAGGCCAGCTGTTCTATCTATTCAAGAAGGGTCTGGGACAACCAGGCAAGCTATTCTTCAAGCAGTTCGGGTTGCCCCATGGCCTCCCTGCTTTTACTGGAGTTTCCCAGAGTGTGTTGAGATAAAGGGCTCTGGCTTCAGCCACATGCCTCATGCAGGTCTACGCCGACTTGTCACTTGTCACTTCCTCGCTCTGGCCTCTCCATCAGTTGGATCTGATCTGCCTACCACCTTTCAGAAATTCCTCCATGTTTCTGGTCCACGGGTAACATCCTTTTTCTTTTTCCTAATACTAATGCATTTATTCTCTTACGTCTTTTCTGACACTTTTTCCAGTATGATTTTGGTATCAAGAGAAGTTAAATTTTGTGTACTCAATCTGTGTCTCTGATTGGAAATTCTCCACCCTGTGTTTTTTCCCTTTGACTCTGGCTAAGTCTTTTCATAATCTTGATCCTTGGTTCATCATCTGGAAAATGGGAATGATGGTAATACAGTTCTGCCTGCCCCATAGTGTTTGGGAAAGGATGGTAGAATTTGGGAATCATCTGTGAACATAAAGAGTGGCATCAATTTAAGTTGCTATTAGATTGTGGAGGAGAACCCCCTAAGTGGTAGATGAGAAAATGAAGCCAAAAGATTGGAAGCAATTTTTGCCCAAAGTGACTCAGAAACCTCCAGTCTCTTGGCATTCACGTCCTGATCTCTTTCCAGGCCCTGCTACTCCTCAGCCTGCAGACAGCCAGAGCAATTGAGAATTCGGAAGAGGCAAAGATGGCATAAATAATTCAGCGATTGCCAACCACGGGCCATTAAATTTTCCATGATCTGTTTTATTGTATCCGCTATGCAGTGTTAGTCACTCCAGTTCAGATGCAAACCAGGCAGTTCGCTCTGGCTACAGGAGCTGGCCACTGCTCTATTGAGGGACCCAAGACCATAAAAGCATTGGCCTTGGGCCTGGCTGGACTTCCATCCTAAAAGGGGGACAAATAGAGGTTCACATGAGAGCAGGTGTGAGTGTCGAGCCTCCCTGTTTCTGCCCCCATTCATCACTAAGCCACTGATAGAATGGTGATGATCACCACTCAAGCACAGTATATACTTGCAAACACGCCAGCTTTAAACTTGGCTACCCGTCTCTACAATCAGCAAAAACATAATGCTTTGGGCAGGGTGAGGGGTCCAGGGGTTAATTTATTCCACATACACATTGACAGTTACCATCATTCTGACACTATATTTTGCCTTTTTTTTTTATATATTTCTTCACATACTTGGAGCCTCAAAATCTGACAATGGCCCAGATCTCACATAACTCCTGGGAAGCTAAAGATCTTTAGCTCCAGGGTCAGGCTAATTAGAATCCAAAAGATGATGAGGGCATCTTTGCAGATGGAAAAATGGAGTCTTAGAGAAAGAGCTGGCCATGGGCAAAGACACAGACAGCTGGTGGCAGGACGGCCCCAGGACCAGGTCTCAGGAATCCCAATCCAGAGGCCTCCCCAGGGCCCAGGTCTTGGGAGGGAGAATCTCCCCTCAGCCCCAGACCATCATCTGAACTACTCAAGGTCACTGTGGCTTGTCAGATTTGTAATTCGAATTGGATACTTTCTTCACTATGTTCTGGGGACCACACAGCTTCCTGAGATCACACTCCCCCAAGTGTGACTCCCCCCGCCAAACACCCCTGACATCACAGCAGAGTGCAAAAGGGAAGAACTGGGTGCTTCGGGCCAGGTTCACCCCAACATCTGTGGCTCAAGAGGCTTGGCCAGTGTGCACGGCCACATCTCCCCCATTTTATATGCTGACTTGATATCTGGGTTAGGAGAGTGTGTGAGGGCAGACAAAGGCAGGAAGAGTCCTTGAATCACTTAAGAATGCAGGATGTGTAGTCAGATGGCCTGGCTCCACATTCTAGCCTTATTGCTTATTGGTTATGTGCATAAAAGAAATCTCATCCCCTCCTTGCTCCTCAATTTTCTCATACATGAAGTGGGGGGGCCAAATCTGCATCCCTGGGGTTTTTGTGAGGCTCTAAGGTAATGTTAGTTTGGACTTGCCAAAGTCCTTTTGACACCTCTAGCAGTTAACCATTGCTACGTAACAAAACACCTTAAAACTTGGCAGCTTACAATGACAACGGTTACTGCTCAAGACTCCATGGTGGCTCCTGGGCATTCAGCTCATCCTGTGACTCACTGATCTAGGATGGGCCTCTTCACATGATAAGGCCTGCTGATTATAAACCGGCTTGGGGTGGGAAGCCTCAGCTGTCTCACCCTTCAGCAGGCTAACTCAGGCTTGTTCACCCGGCTGCAGGGTCCTACGAGAGAAAATGAATGCACACAGGCTTTTTGAGGGTTGGACTGGGAAGCGGCATGCTGCCACCTCTGCCACTTCCTGTTGGCCAAAGCAAGTCACAAAGCCAAGCCAGATTCAAGGTGAGGTCAAAGAGAATGGACTCTGCTTTCTTGATGGAAGGAGCTGCAAAGGACATATTTACATGGAGGACTGGAGGATTGTGGCCATTTTTGCAAAGACAGTGCTGAGCATGACTTTCAAGATAGAAAAAATAGTTTGTACAAGGCCACACAGTTGGTGGGCGGTAGAGGTGCCATGAGAAGCCAGGACTTTTAATGTCAAGTACCCTATATTAAAACCAGCCTCAATGACATTTCTACTATTGAATTTACTCTGGGGAAAATCTAGTAGATAGTGATTTAGGGTGTTAACATTCATGTTCCTCTTTATTCATTTTATAATCTCAAAAGGTAAAGGAGAGCCAAGGATTTGATTTTCTGACACTCCCTTCTGGAAGGAAGCCCCAAGGAAGAAGGAACAGGTCTTGGGATGAGAACAAGATTCAGATTCCACAGCTTGAAGAACTTCACTTATGCAACTTCATGTTTTCTTTTTTGGGTGGTGGTGCTGGTGGCGGTGGTTGGGGATGGGTTATACCTTATGCACCATAATCAAAGAAGGGGTTAGTGTGTGTATGTGCGTGTGTGTGGGTGCATGTGTCCACATGCATGAGTAGAGGAGAAAAGGATGAACACAGGATCCCCGGTCCTGCTGCCTCAGGTTGGAAATCCACCCTCTGTTGTGATAGTTTCCTGCTTGAGTTCCTTGTTATGAGTCTCCCATCCCAAGAATGCTCCTGCCCTCATGGCCAAAGGGCAAAACCAATCACATCACTCTCTGTTTAAAACCTCTTACGGTTCCTCAGTGCCTTGGGGCTAAAGTCTACTGTTTTAACTCAGCAATCAAGGCCTATACTTTCTCATGGAGCCCACATCCCGGCTTCAGGATCCATTACTGTGTCGTCAGAATCTTTGCACCCCTTTCTCATCTGCTTTTCTTTATGGAGCATATTCCCTCCTTCTCTGCCTGGTGACCTCTCCCTCATCCTTCACAGTTCAGCTTCAGTGTCACCTCATGAGGTATCTCTTACCACCCTCAATGAGCTGCCAAAGTGAGGGTCTCTTCTCCCTCTCTCCAGGTGTCCCATGTCCTGCACATACCTTTAGTAAACCTCCTGGCATGTTGTCTTGTGATTGTAGATCTACCTGTATTGTCTCCCATGCAGACTGTGAGATCCTTGAGGTCTTGCACATAATAGACTGAGTATACATGTATGAATGAATAAATGAATGTACAATCACCCTTCTGATACCTTCCTCACTGGGCGAGTCCTGTTTCCAGAGCCAGAGAACTCACATCCCTAGTTCAGGTGCAGGCATGCAACCCCAATGTCACTCATTTTACTCCCTGTCCCTAGAAGACTTGAGTTAGGAAGTGTGAGCCATAGAGTATGTCAGAGAGCAGGGGAATTAATATTCTGGCACCATATGGCAGAGGGGTCCAGTTCTTGGCTGGCAGGGATGGGGGTATCAGTGACAGAATCCAATGCATTCATCCTAAGTATTCTGAAGCTTCATGGAGGCATTCTTATGTGGAGGTTCCAAATTTGGACATTTTTGGCTTTCTGGCCTTTCTAGAAATTCTGAGTCAATTTATATTCATCTCTATTTAAACCAGCCAATGTGAATTTTATTGTTTGCAACCAAGAGCTCAAACACTTCTATGAAAGGAAGCAGGAAAGAGTTTAGTGGATTAGCCAAATCCGAGATCTGCCATTTACCTAGCTGTGTGACCTTGAGCAATTTACTTCTTTCTATCTAAATTTCCTCAAGTAAAGTGGAAATTACCAGTAATAATTATCCCTGGGGATTACGGAGAGAATGGAATGAGTATAGAAGTTATCTGTTGCTGTGTAACAATGCACTACCACACTTAGTGGTACAAATATGTATTACCATCTTTCATGCTTCTGTGGATTGACCGAACTTAGCCTGGCAGTTCTTGGTTGTACATCTCCCATGTGACTGTAGTCAGATAGCACTGCAGGCTGCTGGGGCTGGCGATCTGGGTGGCTACACATGGCCTCCCCATGGGGCTGGCCTTTTCCAGACTGAAATCCTAAAGGGAGCACGCTGAGCCCAAGTGTTCCAAGAACTCCAGGCAGAAGCTGCAAGGCTTCCTGTGACTTGCCTCAGAAATCCCAGAACGTCACTTCCACTGCATTCTAGTGGTCTATTATCGGGTGAAGCAAGTCGCTAAGGCCAGCCCGGATTTAAGAATTACACTTCACCTTTTGATGGACGGAGTAGCAAACATTGCAGCCATCTTTACACTACCACAGTGAGACACTGCATAGGAAGCATGGTGTCTGCCACATAATACGTATTCAATAAATGCTAGTTTGGGATTTGTCTCCTTCCTGCATTTATTCCAGCCCAGCGAGTCTGGTCCCATCTATCCACCAGATTCCTCTCAGCCTTCCTAGGGGAAAATGTAACTTTATTAGTCAATGTACAGAGAGGACAGGCAGGCAGG
Organism: Plecturocebus donacophilus; assembly: GCA_004027715.1. NCBI lineage: Eukaryota > Metazoa > Chordata > Mammalia > Primates > Pitheciidae > Plecturocebus > Plecturocebus donacophilus. The sequence goes on from PVKP010002241.1 coordinate 13,844, forward strand.
GTGATGGGTTCCACAAGCAATCCACACTGGCAGCAGGAAGATCCAGGAGAGCTGGTTTCTCGTTCTAATTACCTAATAAGTTATTTAACTGCCTTGAGCAAGTCTATTGCCCTCTCTGGACTCAGTTTCTCCATTTGTCGAAAGGGATGTAGACTAGATGAACTCTAAGGCCCTTTCTGCTCCTGCCATTCTTGTTTTCCTTTGTTTTATTTTTTGAGACGGAGTCTTGCTCTGTCACCCAGGCTGGAGTGCAGTGTCGCGATCTTGGCTCACTGCAATCTCTGCCTCCTGGGTTCAAGTGATTCTCCTGTCTGAGTCTCCCAAATAGCTGGGATAACTGGCACCTGCTACCATGCCCAACTAATTTTTGTATTTTTAGTAGAGACAGGGTTTCACCATATTGGTCGGGCTGGTCTTGAACTCCTGACCTCAAGTGAGCCATCCGCCTCAGCCTCCCAAAGTGCTGGGATTACAGGCATGAGCCCGGCCTCTGCCCCGCCATTCTACGATGGTCCCTTGGCACCATCTCAGGGACTCTGGGGACTCACAAACCAAAGGGCAGGACATGGGATTTGATATTGTTTCTGTCCTCATTGCAGGGACTGTCCCAACTCATCTTTCGTGTCACACCTGGGCCCAAGCTCTCAGAGGCCTCAGACGTGCCTGACTTATAAGCCAGTCCCAGTCTGATTTCCCCTTATGAACTCAGCCCCCGAAAGTCCCTTTTGTAAATGAGGCGTGGCAACCTTTAGGTGATAGGACGTCCCCACTTCTCCCTGCTACTCCTGGAGAAACTAAAGGCTTTGCTTAGGTCAGATCACATTGCAGCCACCCCCGCCTTTGGTGAGGACCAGCTCCAGCGTTCACTTGATGGGTTTTCCTGTTGATTCCCTGAGAATGTTTTGCTGAAGTGAGATGTAGTTCTCAGCAGGGCTGACACCACCTGGAGATTCTTCAGACCTCACCTGCACTGCAAGCAGGGAAGTTTCTGTCTCTGGAAATACAACCAAAACACATGTCTTATTGCTCAGGTCCTGTCTACCAGGGACCACCCGGCCATGGGAATTGAGAATGTTTTCAATATGGGGTAGAAAAAAGCTTCAACACATAATGTCTTCTCCCAGCTATCCTGTTGGTGACTGCTGTGTGATTGTTTCTTAGAATCTAACAAGAGCTGAACCTTGGAAGAAATGAAATGTAGCCATATGCAGGGAAGAGGGGAGTGATTTATAGGATGGAGCTGGGGCAGGAGTGAGCCCAGGCCGGGAGAGGGGACTGAGAAAGCCATCTTGGGGGTAGTAAGGAGGCCCACCTGGCTGCTGTACAGCCCTCAACTGGTGGAGCGGATGAAAGTGTTCAGACCTAGGCCCTCTGTTCATACTCACATTCATTCATTCATTTATCATTCATTCATTCTTCACTGAGCCCCTGCTGTGGAAGGCACAGGGCTGGCTCCTGGAAAGAAAACAGCAAACCAAAGCAGATACCTTCCCTGCCTACAGTCTAGAGGGGGAGACAGATGCTAATTAGATGGCCTTTCTGACAAATGGACAATTCCAGCCAGGACTAGTGATGTGCGTGAGTGGCATGCCGTGTGTCACGGCCTTGACTATGGGGGCCTGACCTGGTCAGTGAGGTCAAGGCAGGCTTCCTTGGTATTCAAATTATGACCTGAAGGATGAATAGCAGCTAACTACAAGAAGGGGAGAGGGAAGAACGTTCCTGGCCAAGGGGAGAGCATGTGAAAAGGCCCTGGGCAGGACAGAAGGGAACACGTCAGGCACAAAGGACTCAGAGGGGCAGGTGGGGAGGGGGGTGGGATTTTTTCTTCCATATTAATGAGCTGCTCCTTTAACCCCCAAATAATGGGAAACCACTGTTGCTTATGAAGGCCACGGGCTATGGATCTGAGCTGACTTGCATTTTCGCACTATTGCTCAGGCAGCATGTGCAGAACAGACTGGAAGGAGCCATGGTGAGTTTGGGGAGAGCAGCTGGGAGGCTACTGCATTTGTCCAGCCCAGGAACAGACTCGGGGGCAGAGGTGGAGAGGACTGGAGGGAGCTGAGATCTTGAGGAGGCAGCACTGCCGGGGTGCGGGGGTGATTGGCTCTGGAGGGTGAAGAAGGGTAAGCTGAAAACCGGTTCCTGTGTCCAGCTTGGGCTGGATGAATGCCGTGGCCATTTGCTGAGACACGGAAGGCCCGAGGGGAGGTTAGCCAGCAGACTCACTTTCACAAACGTATGTTGAGGGTCTCTGTAGGCACACAGGTGGGGAGGTTAAGGAAGCAGGTGCAGGTGACTCTTTGGGTGTGAGTCTCAGGAAGGCTGTGGAGTCTGAGAGCCACCTCTAAGCCACCTTGTCTGCGTGGTGACTAAGCCACTGTGGTGGAATTCAGGGCCACTCCCACCCCCACCAAAGAGGAAGTGGATGGGATTAATCAGAGAAAGTAGAGCCGAGGGAAGAGGTGCCCAGCCCTGGAGGGAGGCCAGCATTTGCCACCCAGGGGAGGCCTGTCCTGCAAAGGAGACAGAGAAGAAAGAGAACCCCAAGGATGAGCAGGTTGCTGGGAGGGAGAGTTTACCACTGTCTGGCCCTGCCAGGCTCAAGGAAGTGGACACTGAGAATATCTGGCTTTGTGTCATGGTGGCCTCTCTGCCTGGGCACTGTCGTCCACTCCTAGGATGCTAATAGGCCTCTTCTTGCCAGTGTCACCCGGATGTTCTCCTCCAGTTGCCAGTTTATACCTGATCTAGAGCTTTGCCATCCTGTCACTCACGTTCATCACCTGCAATCCGAACAGACAACATTCAAGTGGCTTCTATTTCCCTTCTGGAAACGAGGTTTTTTGGCATTTTAAAGCTTGAATTGGCAAAGTGGGGAGTGCTAGAAAGAAAGTGGTGCTTTTCAGAGGAAGCCATCACTGAACCCCATTCCCCTTGTCCCTTCTCTTGTACCCCCATTTCATCCCCTACCTCCCCGAGGAGGATTTGAAAACCAGGGGTAAAAATTTGCCTTTCGGATCTATGGACCAGCATTTAGAAAAGCCAAATTTCTGTGGGCTCTGACGAAGCCTGTAATGTGGCATTTAATTCAACTCACTTCAGTGAGATTCAAGTCAATTCAGTTCGACTCAGTCAATTCAAATTAATCCAAGAAACTTATGAGAGTCTTTGTGTTGGGCAGGGTGAGAGAGAGAGACCTCAAGCGTTCAGAGACTACAATGATTCAGCGTCTTCAGGGAGCCAGCTGGGGACGGCTGACAGCAGGGCCTTTGTGGCAGTCCAGGTCCAGGGGAAAAGGGGCTTCCTCGCATCCAGGAGGGAGAGGGGTTAGGGCCGGCATTCTGCAAAACCACCTCTTTGCTGGGCTGGTGAAGCAAGGAAGCAGGAAGGTGGGACGTCTGGCACAGAGACGCAAGAGATGACTACGCCCAGCCTGCTGCTTGCCTGTTATCAGCAAAGCAGCCCAGTGCTCACATCCCACCTGCGCTTCTCCAGAAAGCTGGACTGAACGAAAGGCCCTTTCCACTCCTACCTGTTCTGCCACCATTCATCCCCGGGGCCCAGGCTAGTGGGTGACTTAACTTGGAAGACTGTCCCTCACCCCACCCTGCCCCTTCCAGCCCAGAGCTCCTGAAGCCTGATCTTCTGTGTGGGGCTTCTGCTCAGGGAGGAATCCACCAATGTGTCTGGAGCAGCATGGGTTTTGCTCCAAGGAAGGGCTTCCAGAAACCCGGTCACACTCATTATTGGCTCTTTAGCGGTGTCCTGTGGCAAAGCAATGAAGTTTTTGTCATTCATTCATTCATTCATTCAACAAACACTTCTGCATGTCTGCTGGGTGACTGGGCAACAGAGCTAAAACAGGACCCACGGGGTGGCTGCTCTCCTAGACCTCACAGGAGTAACTGCAAGGGGTGGGTGCTGGTGGGTGATGAAGGAGCGTCAGACGCTCTGGGAGGGAGGCCTGGGAAAGGGCATCACATCCTAGAGTGGCACTGCTCTGGGTGACAAAGGACACAGACATGATCTGACCCAGCTCCTTCCTTGCAGTTGAGGCCAGCAAGGGGACAGTTGTCCAAGAGCCTTTGCAAGTTGGAGCAGCACTTCCGGCTCCGAGGCAGAGTAGCTCTGTCCCTTCTTGCAGGGCTGTGCCTCCCTCTCCCGGATTCCTGGGCCTGAAAACATTTCTTGGGTTCATATGACAAAGGTAAGAGGGCAGCTACGGGACCAGGGCCTTGACAGGGTGGTCTTTTAGACAGTTTATTCAAGGACACATCAGTGATCAGCCTGGGAAGGAAGGCTTAGGCCCCTCTGGCCCCCAGGGAGGTGAGAAAAGTGGAGGGGAGGTAGAAATTCTCTGCTGAGTCTACAAGAAAGCCTGCTCCCCAGGCAGTGTCCTAATGGGCCCCCCACCCAAGACGTTGGCTGGACTTCTCCGCTGAGTAAGAGCTGCTGCTTTCTGGAGGGCCTGCCCCACTTCTCCAGGGTGCATCATGCAGACCCTGTTTTCCTCCTCCGTCAAAGAGCAATATTAGTGTCGCTCACCCCCATGGAACTGCTGGGGAGAATGAAATGGGTTTGTGTATGGGGATGGTGACAGTGAAGTGCCTGTGCAGGGACATACGGGAGGGCTCTGTAAATGTGAGATGTTATTAACAGGCGTGCTGCCTTCTGGAGCTTTCCAGGGCCTTGGCCCAGGTGCAGAACAGCGCACTGGGACCCAGGAACCCTTTCTTTATGGTGACCTTGGGCCCCCGAACCCCTCAGACTGCTTGGACCTTCTAGATGTTGGCCTCCCTCTTGTAGGATGATGCCTGGACCTGGGACCCTGGAGACCTGGCCAGGCCAGAGTCAGCTCCCCCAAGCCACCGAGCAGGGCAGGGGCTGTTGGAAGCCATTACTCTTCTGTACCATCCCAGCCAGTCCTCCACTGGTATAGCCTAGAGATTCCTCCCTCTTAGGGTTGCTCACTCTGGGCCACTCCTGCAGGGAATGGGAGAAATCAGCTGAGAAATAAAACTGTGATTCATATTGCAAAGAAGGGACTAATTTCTTTATCGTTCAAAGAACTCCTACCCAGCAACAACAACAAAACAATAACATAATATAAAAAAGTGGACAAAGTATAGGAAGACAGTTTCAAAATATACAAGTGGCTCTTAAATGCATGAAAAGTTACTAAGCCTTACTCATAAAACAAATGCAAATTAAAACTTCAGTAAAAGACCCTCTTTTAGGCTGAGTGTGGTGGTTCATGCCTGCAATCCCAGCACTTTGGGAGGCCAAGGCAGGAAAATCTCTAGAAAAAAAATACAAAAATTAGCTGGGTACAGTGGCATGTGCCTGTAGTCCCAGCTACTCCAGGGGCTGAAGCAGGAGAATCATGTGAGCCTGGAAGGCAGAGGTTGCAGCGAGCTGAGGTTGTGTCATTGCATTGCAGCCCAGACAATGGGAGAGAAACCCTGTCTCTCACACACACAAAAAAGAGACCTTGTTTGAACCATCAGATGGAAAAGATCAAAAGTATGGCACACTCTGCTGTGAGGGTGCAAAGACAGGTGCCCGAGAGTGGGGCTGGCAGGAAGAGGAATCAGCGCCTCTGAGAGAGCCACTGGAAGCCCCTGCCAAACTACACCTGCTCTTCCCTCTGACCGGCACAGCCAACCCTAGGAGTTCATCATGCGGATACACAGGGGGCATGTGTGTACACAGGGGGTGTTTGTGTACACAGGGGGCGTGTGTGTATACAGTGGGCGTGTGTGTACACAGGGGGTGTGTGAGCTACTCTGGGCCTCAGTTTTCTCATGCGCAAAGTGGGAACAATAACATTTTGTTTTTGACTTGCTGGCCACAAAGGCCCTGGGTGAAAGGTAACTTCATATGGATGACTGCTCTGAGCTGCCTCCTCCTGAACCTCTGATGTGCCTGCTTTCTAGGAAGTGTGAGCTTCCAGAGGGCCATGCTTTTTAGCAGCAGGGGCCTGGGGCAGTCAGATCTGCTGGGGAAGCAGGTGAGGGGGTTATTGGGGCACCAGGGTGGCAATGCTCAGGGATCATAAGATTCACGTCCTCACCCACATATTTCCTCTTTAACTTATTTTGACTCAGAGCTAATCCTTGCTTGCTGTTCACTGGGACCAGCCTTTATCTGCCGAAGTCTCTGGGAGGGTGCTAAGAAGGGTACGAAGGGGCTAGGCTTTTTACTGGGGTGAGGGGGTGTATGTGAATAAAAATAACCAACTTGCCTCACCATCAAGTCTTGTTCACGTACCATCTGGGTGCTTTACAGAGGTTAGCTGATTTTCCCTTCTCAGCCAAACGACAGGGAGAAATGCTCGCTAGCCCCATTTCATAGACGAGGAAGCTGAGGCACAGAGAGGTTTATAGCTTGAGGTCACCCAGCTAGAAAAGAAGGAGCTGGCATTTGAAATCAGGCAGCCTGACTCAGAGTGGATAGGAGACAGAGGTGAAGTTAGCCAGGAGGTGAAGACCTCAAGAAGAGCAGGCGAAGGCCCCAGGCAGGGAGGTGAGGAAGCCCCGGTCGAGTGTCGTTGCTAGCACCCCTAGCTGGGGTCCCCTCCAACTCCTTTCCTCCCTCTATGCCAGCCAGATGGGAGAGGTAAGTGGAGGAGAGGACATCGTCTTGTCTGTTCGGGGCTTTCTCTTTGTCAAAACCTGTCAGATTTTCCTCGGAATCTCACAAGGAGGAAAGCAGGGCTTCCACTGGCAGCCTCGGGCTGGCACGTGCCTGCTGGCCACACATGGTTTTAGAAGTCAAAGAAACTAGGTTAGGATGGGTTTGGTCTCCATACCGGATGGTCTGCCGAGACCTCTGCCCACTGTCCCATGTGCAGGCCTGTGCTGGTCCCATGTCACCCCTCTGGGCCTGCCAGCATTCACATTCCTGCCCCTCTGTGTAAATGTCAGGTTTCCCGGGTTATAGCAGAGAAGTCAGTGAAATGCACATGGAGAACCTGATGAGAGCCAGCCCTTTCACCCTCTCTGTTTACAGGTGAGGGAACCAGGGTTCAGGGAGAAGTCACTTGCCCAGGGCATCTGGTTTGAGGAAGGAAGGCCCAGATCTGGGATTTGGGTTGACATGACCTCAAGCCTCAGCCCACCTCCCACCAACCACCCCCAACACTGGGGGCCCAGGAAAGGCAACCTTTCTACTCAGGTACCCACGTCACTTTTTCCGTGCTCACTTGCATGGGCACTCTCTGTGCGGAGGCCAACTTCACACGGGTTTCTGGAGGGTGGCCTCTGGTGGGCTACATGTGTCTGGCTGTTGCTGCTGAAAGGCTGTGCCAGAGGGAAGAGCAGGTGTAGAAGCCACATCGAGGGGTTCCGAGCAGGAGCCACAGTGTCACATGGCGGCCTTGGCCTCTGCAGCCTGCAGCATCTGGTGGGGGAGCTGGGGAAGGTTTGAAGGGACTCTCTGCCTCTCCTCTAGCTCTGCTTTCTCCAGAATCACAGAGCAGTCACAGAGGCAAGACAGAGTTCCTCTGTCCACCCATCACCTGCCTGAGAGCCTTTGTCCACCTCCTCACTGCCTTCATGGCCAGACTACGTTCAGCTGTGGTTTCTAGACCTTTCATGACCTGTGTGCCACCCTTTGATCTTTTAGGCAAAGCCGCTTTCTCCATCTTTCCTGTCTCATTCCCACATTTCTATCTATGTTCTAACCATTGCTGCTTCCTGGAATTCCTGTCCCTACCTCCCTTTCTCTGCTCAAGAAAAACACTTCCAGGATTCCTTTAAACCAAACAGAAGCTCCACTGTCCCCAGGCCTGGCTTCAGTGATAGTCCCAACCTTCTTCGCCCACCAAGCCCTTCCCCAGACTCCGCCCACATGTCTGCCTGCTCGAGGGCAGAGCTGCTGGAGGCAGGTTTGCAGAGGCTTCAGGTCTGATGGGGAGGCCACCCAGGACAGAGCAGGTTCAGGCTGGAAACCCCAACCACACAGTCCCAGAGAGTGTGGAGGCAGGTTGCAGTCATAGTGAGAGGGAGGGAGGTGGGCTCCTGACGGGGAAGACTGTGAGACCCATCTCCTGGCAGGTGCTTTTCTTAGATCCTAAAGTGGTCCCTGTGCCCTGGGCTGGCCAAGGTGCAGCCCTGCCGGGGCAGATGAATCATTTCAATTCATTTCAATAGTTTCAGTAGCCCTTAAACGATTTCAGTGACTGGTTTGCTATTGAAATAAGGACGATTACAATTTACATATTTAGACAGTTTTTTTTTAATACAGTCTCTGTAGAGACTGTCAAAAATTGCCAATGCCGACTATATTTCAAGTCGTCATGGCGGGGTATTGGGAAAAGTTTTCAATTAGCAATAATTGTGCCTTGGATAAACCTCATTGGCTACGATACTGGCACTGCGAGAAGCTTAGACTCAATTTTTTTTTTGAGACAGAGTCTTGCTCTATCATCCAGGCTGGAGTGCAGTGGCGTGAATTCAGCCCACTGCAACCTCCACCTCCTGGGTTCTAGCGATTCTCTCGCCTCAGCCTCCCGAGTAGCTGGAACTACAGGCATATACTACCACACTCAGCTTATTTTTGTACTTTTAGTAGAGACAGGGTTTCATCGTGTTGGCCAAGGATGGTCTCGATCTCCTGACCTCACAATCTGCCTGCCTCGGCCACCCAAAGTGCTGGGACTTTAGGTGTGAGCCATGGCACCCGGCCTAGACTCAGTTTTAAGATACAAGTTAATCCTCCCAACAGCTCAGGAGGCCTAACAGATGTGGTGACCATTCTCCCCTCCTAGAAATGGGAAGCTCAGTGTCATCTGGTGGGCTGCTCCCCACGGCCCCCAGATGACTAGAGCATCTGGTTTCCAGTCTGAGTCTTCGCCTGCTCCTCCCAGGCTCTGCCTGTTATACGCCTCCCCTTCAGAGCCTGAACATCGTGGAGGGTGGTGGCTCCAGAAGCAGACTGGCCTCCGCTGAACTTCCTGCTCCTCCACTCAGACCAGCTGGGTGACTGTCAGCAGACGCTTTAATCTCTCTGGGTTTCTGATGGTTGACCTAGAAATGGTTGCAGTGGAAGCCAACCTGAAGGGTTGTTATAAAGATTACACTGGATGAGGGGACTCTGTCTGCACACTCTGACACCTGGCAGTGCTCCATCGATGCTGCCTGGTCATACGCCCTCTTCCTTGCCAACACAAGCAAGGCCCTTCTCAGAGGCCAAACGCATCCTGCCGTGGGCATGCGTGCACAATCGTAGCCCCTTTTGCGTGTGGGCTTGTAACTGCTTGTTTTCATGTACCGGATCTTCCCTGGCCCTCTTGGGAAGCTGGGGCCGTGGGATTATTTTCAGCGCTTCACAGAGAAGGAGACAGAGAGGCTTGGGAATGGGATCACGTCACTGAGCAAGGGAGGGTCCAGCAGGACTGGCCCCAGAGCTGACAGCGCCCAGCTCCAGGTGAGGTTTCCTGCCATACTTTTCTGGTTCTTCATTCACGCCTTCATGCGAGGCCTTTCCAAAACCCGAAACAAAATTCCCCCAAACCTCTGAAAAAACAGTCCAAATGGCCCGTCGCCCCCCTGCCTGGGCGGGGCCGAGAGAACGCCGGCACTGCGCATGCTCGTGTACGTCCTCGTGCCTCCCTGGGCCACATCTTCCGGGTCACAGGCACTGACGTGGCGTTGCTGTCCGTCCGGGTCTCACGCACAACCCAGAGCGGCCGCTAACTCTCTGTCTTCCAGCGCACAGCGTTTCTTCTCACGGGGCCTCTGGTCCCTGTTCTAGATGGCCTCCTAGGCCTCACCCGGCTCTGCGCCTCCGTGGTACCCAGCGTGGGAGGCGGCCGCGTCATCACGAGGGAGCAGCTTCCTCATTTCCACAGCCTGCAGGCCTCCCCCGAGAGGGGACTGCACTGAAGCCGACTTGCTTGCAATCCCGGGGGAAGCCACCTTCCTCTCGGCAGGGCCCAGGTGGCCAGAATAAGCCTCTCATCAGAGAAGCCCCCGTGAGGACTCCCCGCCAGCATCCCCCACCTCTTCCCAAGAAGCCGGCCAAGGGAGAGCAATGGAGAGCTGCGTCAGCGCAGGCGCAGAAACACACCCCACCCCAAGTTCAAGGGCTGCCCTCTGTCTGGACTGTTTCTAGCAAAGAAGAGGGAATCAGGCCCAGCCGCGGCCAGACCCGCCATCTTATTTTCCAGAAGCCTTTGGAAGCTGGGGCTGTAAACGCCTACTCCTCTCCAACTTGCCTCAGGAGAGGCAGCGGGGTGCAGTTGCCCAGCCCTCCCTCAGGCTGGCCCCCACAGCCTCCTGCCCTGCTGGGAAAATAAATCACCCTCGTCAAGTCCCGGTAGTGTCACACAGGCCAGAGAGCTGCAGAGAGGCTTCTGGGCCTGCTTCTGGTGATGGTGGCAAAGCTGCACCCCACTGGCATCGGCTCCCCCGGTTTCTTGCTCTCAGTGCACCATGTACCTGGTGTTTGAAAAGTGTCTGATTCTTTTAGAAGCACATTCATGAAGTCGACAATGTAATTCTGTCACTGGCTCAATCATTCACTCATTGAGCATGGGTGGAGAAGATGGTCGGGGAGCTGGGCCTGGCACCAGCCCTCAGAGAGCATAGCAGGGTTGGATGGTTCTGGCACTAGCTGACTGAGTGAGTGATGGTGACTTGGAGTCTGACTATGGGTCAGGCAAGGCCTGAGATCTAGAAGATTCTGCTCTGCAACTTTCTGTGTGACCTTGGGCAAGTTACACAGCTCCCTTGAGTCCGTGTTTCCTTGTCTCAAAAAATAAAGGTTGTAAGGATAGAACAGGACAGAAAAGCCCAGGGCTTTGTATATGGTGAGGTCCCTTAGCTAGCAGCTACAATTTCACAGGTGGGGTGCTTGGGGGCAGGAGCTATTGAACAGGGAAATTAAATAATAGCAATAGTCATCTGTAATTGCTGCATAATAAAGTTTACTGTGTTGTGTTCAATATCAAACCTAACCCCCAACTCTGCTTAAAATTAATGAACTCCCTATAAAACCTACCTTATCTATTCTCCCCACATTCTCAGCAAAGTTCCCGGGCATCCCAAAACTCCTGTTTTTCTTGTTGACCAGCTACCAGGTCACAGGGCAAGATAACACCCAAAGAATGTACAATGTGTTTCTCAAAATGCTATTTTTTAAATGTAATGTACATCACGAGACATGTCGCAAATTAATTAACTGTTCTTTGTTCTGGCTTCTATAAACTTGTTCTATGGTCATACATGGCTTCTATAAACCTGTTATACATGTCATCCTGCATGTATAAAAAGTACCCAATTTTCTTTGTCCTTTGCTCAGCCTTGGGATGCTAATCCACTGAGCTGGTGACCACCTTTTTAAAATCCTCCTGTTTCACTGGTCGGTCTCTCCGATCTCCTGAATATTCTGCAACACTGTGTGACCTGATAAGCTTCATTCCTCAGCTTGTTTACAGAGGACCTCCACATCCAAGTCTCACATGAGCTCACCTGGAAGAGGGTGGGGCCAGGAGCTTGCAGGTAGAGTCTGCCCCGCTCTCAGTGGGCACTCACAGCCTCAGAGGAGAGGAAAGGCTGAGACCAAGAAATGGGGAACTAACCAGGGAGACAGAAACTTCAGGGTTCCGATGGAACGCCAGCCAGTGGGAGAGACAGGCTGCATGGGTATGGGCCTATGGCTTGTGATGGCTTCCTCAATGCTGCCAGCCTGGCTTTTGGGTCAGAACAGTCTTTTAGGGACTGGAGGGGAAAGGCCATTTCAGGGGATTGGGAGCAGCACGTGCAAAGATTTATTTTATTTATTTATTTTTTTGAGACAAAGTCTCACTCTGTTGCCCAGGCTGGAGTGCAGTGGCACGATCTTGGCTCACTGCAACCTCTGCCTCCCAGGTTCAGGCAATTCTCCTGCCTCAGCCACCTGAGTAGCTGGGATTACAGGCGTGTACCACCATGCCCAGCTAATTTGGTCAGGCTGGTCCTGATCTCCTGACCTCGTGATCCACCCACCTCGGTCTCCCAAAGTGCTGGGATTACAGGTTTGAGCCACCGGACCCAGCCAGATTTATTTTAAATACATGATACAGAGGAAAGGGGGCTTCAGTGACAGCCAGGACGCACAGATCTGCGTTGGGTCCTTATCCTCTCTGGGCTGCAGAAAGAATAGACCTAGACATCCTAGCTTAAGTTTCCTTCGTTCTTCTTATGTGTCGGCATGGTTCTAAGTGCTTCATAGAGATTACCTTATTTAACCCTCACCGCACCCTGCGAGGCAGCATGGCACACTACATCACTGCTAAGGAACAGGGCCGGTAGGGCAGCTGGTTTGGGTTCACAGATTTTCAAGGGGCAAAGGGAGGAGCATGAATGGAAGCAGCCTAACCTACTGCCCTGCTACTCAGGGCTCTCTGGCACTGGAATCCTGGGGCCCCTGGGCCACGGCAGGGGAGCTCTGGGGCACTGTGTTTGGTGCTGCCTGCACAGACCTGCCTTAGCTGTTGATAACAGCATCTCTGTGGCAACCCTGCAGGGCCTCCCTGGAGCCCAGCTGGCAAACCGCCCCTGCCAGGCTGTATGGCATGTCCTTCTCCATGCAGGTGTGCAGAGACAGCCTGGGATTTGGAAGGCTAGGGTCCTCCCCGCAGGTTCTGTGGGAGCTGTGCCGCTTAGCCTCTCAGACTTCAGCAGTTCCCATCTGCACAAGGACATCACAATGCCCTCTCCACCAATGTCGCAGGGTTGGGACACTAGGGCATGGGCAGCAGGGCCCAACATCCCCTTGCGTGAGAGGTGCAGATGCCAAGGGACGTCTGAGCTGAGCCAGGCACTAGGATCACAGTCAATGCAGAATTGGCCAGAGAGGAAGCTGCCGCTCAGGGGTGCTTATTGGTTGTCCCAAAGTCACACACATAGGAGGTGGCATAGTTAGATAACTCCCAGAACAGCGCCCTCCCTGGTCATTCTCCCCAGGAGGAGGACTTGTCCTCTGCTCAGTCTTACAGAAGGCCTCAAGCTCCGCAGCGCATGTGGGGCCAGAGGTGCCCCCAGCTGACTTCAGCACAGACTGAGTCTACAAGAGGAAAGAAAAGCACACAAAGAAAGTGGGGACCCCAGCCCAGTTGTGGCAGGAGACCACTGAGGGTGATGGGAGGCTATGGCGAGCTGAGGGCGTTTCCCTGGGGAAAGTCCCGCCCCAAGTCCCTATGCCCCTTCCCGGCCCTCTTTCCTTCCAAGCACCCACGGGGCTGCCTCCCCAAAGCGAGGACATGGAGGCAGAGCTGAGGTTCTGCAGCTCTCACGTGGCCTCACAAGGCCGGGGCTCTGGGCTAGGTCTGTGCAGGAACTCATTTCACTCCCACACAGAGTGGGAATAATCTCTGTTAAGAAAACTCCGTGGATGTGTTTGGGGTAGGAGGAAAACTTTTCCCAGCAGGGAGGCTGCTCTGCAGAGCTGAGGGAAGAGAATGTGGAGCTGTCCCAGCAAGCAGTTGAGGGAGGGTGGAGAGGCAGCTGGAGGGAGGGCATGGTCTCCCAGGGCAACTCCCAGATGCCCCATCATCCACATCATGCCTCCCCTGCAGCCCAAAGAAGGGCTGCCTTTGCCATGGGAGCCTAGAGGCAGAGGGGCCTGGGGGCCTGGGGGACTGGACCCACCCAGTACTCAGGAGTTTGCCAGAATTTGGAGGATGGGCTGAGACGGAGCAGGGATGCAGGTTACACTGAATGCTTCTCTGCAGGTAGGGATCTACTGAGGCCACCTCCCAGCAGCTAACCAGAAGTGGCATCAGGTGTCGAATCCAGCGTTTGGCAAGTTCTATTTGGCCGATGGCAAATGTTTGTCTTCAAACCCACCTTCTCTTTCTTTTCTGTTCTTCTGCCTCCTTAATAACTCTCTCCCCTCGTTCCACCGTGACTCTCATCCAGAGAAAAAGGAATGCTACAGTCTCATGCCCCATGAGGTTTGGCACATCCCTTCCATGCTCAAAGGGGCTATTAGACCTTAAGACTGGCCCCTTTAGAGGGCAATGCCAGACCCAAAGGCAAAACTCTTCACCAGCGTCTTGCAGCTCTCTGCACCAGGGAGGCGAGAATCCCAGGGCGGGGCGGCCTCTTCCGATGGGAGAAGTAAAGCGACAGCATGCCAGGGTGCCATAAAGCTCAGTCTAGCACAGCAAAGTGGCAAAAAGGAAGAATAAAACACCCATCTATTTAAAAGAGTAACGACAGGGAAAAATACATTTTCATCAGTTTGTCTTCTCGTGGCTGAATCCCCGCAGCAAGCTCCAAATTCCGACGTTAGGAAATAAATCAAAATAACTTTGCTGTGTTTAGCCTCATTTTGCCGCGCCGCTCGGCTCCGAGTTAAAAAGCAACAGGTACCGTGGTGTCTCTCCCAGAAACACAGGAACGGTTTTAAAATGCAATTATGGGGGTTGGTGGAAGGGAAGGGGAAAAATGTTTTTCTTCGATTGATGTATGATTGCCCCCATGCTGTTTGGAATCGTATTTTCGCTGAGCTCTGCTAAGAAGTGCTATTTACAGGGAGCCTGACAGACGGAAGCGATTGGGTTTGGCAGGTCTAAATGTATTATTTTAGCAGGTCTCCAAGGAAAGATTCTGGGAGGGGCGCTGGCCTTTTAAAGTGCAGAGGACAATAGAGCTGCTCTGCCTCAATCCTGCTTGTCAAGACCAATCAGCCAGCCTGGAAACAGCCCCTGCTTTCTAAGGAGGCCAGCCTCTCCCCTCCTGCCCCCCGCCTCCCCCCACGGCAGCGTATTCTCCCCTCCCCTGCAGCCCTTGGCTCCCACTTGACAAAACCCATCAGTCAGTCCTTCACCCAGTGAGGACTTCCTGAGTAGTCTAACAGGCTTGACTCTTTTCTAGGCACTGCAAGGCTTCTGCGTTGGTCCACTTTTGAGTCACTATAAAGGTAATTTATAAAGAAGAGAGCTTTAATGGACTCATGGTTCTGCAGGCTGTACGGGAAGCATGGTGCCAACATCTGTTCCTGGTGAGGCCGCAGGAAGCTTTCAATCATGACCAAAGGCCAAGGGGAGCCAGCGCATCACGTGGTGAGAAAGAGGTGGGGGTGGGAGACTGGGGGAGGGTCTTTTTTTTTTTTTGAGACGGAGTCCTGATCTGTCGCCAGGCTGGTATGCAGTGACGCAGTCTTGGCTCACTGCAACCTCAACCTCCGCCTCCAGATTCAAGCGATTCTCCTGCCTCAGACTCCTGAGTAGCTGGAACTACAGGCACGTGCCACCACACCCAGCTAATATTTGTACTTTTAGTCGAGATGGGGTTTCGCCATGTTGGCCAGGATGGTCTCGATCTCCTGACCTCGTGATCCACCCTCCTTGGCCTCCCAAAGTGCTGGGATTACAGGCGTGAACCACCACACTCTTTTTAAACAACCAGATCTCACGTGGACTCAGAGCAAAAACTCACTCATTACCATGAAGAGAGCACAAAGCCATTCGTGAGGAATCCGCCCCCACCATGACCCAAACACCTCTCACCAGACCCCCACTTCCAACACTGGGGATCACATTTCAACATGAGATTTGGAGGGGACACACATCTAAACCATATCAGCTTCTAAATGGTCTCTGGTCAGATGGAGGACCAAGGAGTCTGGGCCTGCTGGAGCCCAGGGAGGACAGCAGCTTGCTGAGCAGGGGATCAGCTCAGTCTAGGAAGCCCAGAGCATTTGGCCCCAGGCCCCGGGAGGGGAACATGCAGGGGGACATCAGTGACGGAAAACAGGTGGCGGGGCGTAGTGGAAGGCAGTCATGGTTCCGAGATGATGGGTCCATGAAGACATAGGACACGGTGGGCACCCAAGGCAGGGTTATGGCATGGGTACAGAATCCTATCTGATGACCAGCAGTAACTCTGTTTGAACCCCTACTGTGTATCCAGCACAGTTCTAAGCTCTTTCCATCTATTAGGCCATTTAATCATCATGACCATGTGGTAAGTTTCATTACCCACACTTCACAGATGAAACACAGAGAGGTAAAGCATCTTGCCCTAGGTCACTCAGCGAGTGAGTTGCAGGAGCTGGATTTGAACACCTCCCACCCCTTAACCACTCTGCTGTGGGAATCCAACAGGGTGAGTCACAGATGACGCTGAGGCAAGGCTGGCCCAGCAGCCAAGGAGCAGGATGGGGCGAGCTATTAATGGAGCCTCAGAAGGTGTCAGGCTGGAACAGGAAGTGAATAAAACCCAGTCCCTGCTTTCACAAAGTTGATGATCATATGAAGAAGGTGGTTATTTAAATAAATAACACAAAATATGACGCAGGATGACGTAGAGTAGCAGAGGGTTTTGCAAGATCTAGAAGTATCACAGAGGGCATGACTGATTACATTGGTCCTCTTAGAGAATGAGACAGGGAAGGCTTCCTGGAGAAGATGATGTCTAATCTGAGTTTTAAAGGATGAGTAGAAGTTTGCTAAACTGATGGAAAGGGTCAGTGCAGGGAAGAGCAAGTGGTAAAGAACACTTGGGTGAAAGGTGAGATCTGGAGTGGAGGGAGATCCTGAAAGGATTTGTAAATCCTGCCGAGGAACCCAGGGGTCTTGGCGATGTATAAAGTTGTGAGTGGGAGGGGGAGGTTGATCCCAGCTTGGAGGGTTAGGGGTGCTGGGGTCGGAGGCAGAGCATTCTAGTGGGGGCAAGAAATCAGTATATTCTCTAGACCTGGGTTTTTCAACATGAGCATTCCTGACAATTTGAACCAAATTCAACTGCTGTCGGAGGTTTCCCTGACCATTATGGGATGCTTGACTGCATCCTTAGCCTCCACCCACTAGATACCTGTAGAAGCACTTCACTCCCACCCTTCCAGTTTTGACAACCAGAATTGCCTTTAAACATCACCAAACGTCACCTGGGTGGCAAATTGCTCCCAGTTGAGAACCACTGGTCTAGGCTTTCATCATCTGGGAGAAATGCCTGGGAAACCAAAGAGCCATGCAATGAGTGGAGGCTATGGAAGAGTTCTGTTTGGGCAATGTCTTAGGTGACAAGAGCTTGCTTTAGGGAACTTGAGGGCAAAGCAGGGAGGACTGGAAGAGAATGAGTTTCAGGCCTTATGGGCAGATATTTAGATCCAGGATGCCAAATACATACTATGTGTGTCTCATCCCCTGCCCAACGCAGACATTGCTAATCAATCACAGTGCTCTTTCTCCCCAAGTCAGGACAGACTCAACAGTGTTCCAGGGAGGCAGCCACCACAGCTCAGGAGGGAGGAGTGCAAGAGAAAAGATTCGTTGCCCTCCTAGGTGTAAGAAATTTTCTCTGATAATTTCTTTTTCTTTTTTTAAGAGAAGAGGTCTTGCTATGTTACCCAGGCTGATCTCAAACTCCTGGGCTCAAGCGATCCTCCGGCCTCAGCCTCCCAAAGTGCTGGGATTACATGCATGAGCCACCATGCCCGGCCAGAATGGTTTTCCCTGACCTGAGGGACTCCCCTATTCAGTGTTCCCCCTCCCCTCACAATCCCTCCTCCACCCACCAATTTAGACATCCTTCATTCCAAAAGGAAAGAGACAGGCTGCATTTTCCTGGTGAGGCTAAGAATTGCCTTCTTCCATCTTCCTCTTTTCAAAGGAAGAGCTGGTCCTGAGGGCCCCAAGGCCCAGGGTGAGGAGGGCATGTGGCTGCTTCCTCATGCCAGGAGGGACTGGGTGGTGACACAGGACACTTGGGGACAGGGGCACAAACTGGCTTTGGGGAGACCCAGTGCAGGGAGCTGGTCCTATGGCCTGGCAAGGATGGCTCCATCGTGAGGAGGAGGCTGGGCTCGTGGTCTCCCATCTTACTGGGCGTCTGAGACTCAGGTATTGCTGGGTGGTGGCGGGAGCTGCAGAGCTTTCTCACCCAGGGGCCGTCTGAGCGGCTCAGGCTGGAGCACTTTTGGTCCTGCATTTCCTGAGCACCTGCCAGGCGGCAGGCACCCACAACTTCATTGCTCCCACAAACTTCCTGCAGGTAGACCTCATTGTTCTACATTGCAGATGAGAAAAACTAAGTCTCAGAGACGTTAACTAACTGCCCAGGGCCCGCAGCCAAGGGAAAACAGAGTGGGGTGGAAACCCTAAGTCACCAAACATGAGCCGGGTGCTCCTCCACCACGCCACGCCCCTTGGCCACCTGTGACTTAGAGGCACAGAGAGGATAAACAAACCAAAGGGCCATATAACAAAGTGGTGAAGGGCTCTGGACCAGACTGGGTCCAAATCCTGGTTCTGCCACTCAATAGCCAGTGGCCCCACGTGAGTAATTTAACCTTTCTTTGCCCGCTTCCTTATCTGTAACATGGAGACAATGGCTCCTAACTCACAGACATGTTGCCAGGACGTTAAGAGTTGCATGCTTGTCACAGTGCCAGGCACATGGGGAGTACTTGGTGGGCATCAGCTGCCACTGCTGCTGTGACAGGTAGACAGCATGGTAGTCAGAAGTTGGGCACTCCTTGCTCTGCCCCAGACTCTTCTGCCTGTGCAAGATGCAGTCCGCTCCTCTCGGAGCCTTTTTTAGAGGAAGCTTGCGGGGTGATGTGTGTTTCTCTTGCTGAGTCTGAAGCCAACCTCAAGCCCAGCCTGAGCCAAATGTCACCGGAAAGGCACAGCCTGTGGTTTGCTGACGCCCCCGCCTTGCCAGCCCTGGAGACCTGCTATGCCCTTGGGGCCCCAAAGGCAGTGGGCTTGGCTGGGCCAGCTCACGAGGTTGGAGGCTCTGGAAACCAGGGGGAAGGGACGAGGGCGGCAACCAGATTGGGTCCTCAGTGAGGGGCGGGAGAGGTGAGTGGTTAGAGCAGGTTAGGCACTGCAGAGGGCCCAGGCCGTCCTGGGCCATTTCTCCATCTTTCTGGCTACCTGTTCTTCCCTCTGTCTGGGAATTCTTCACATGTGAGTCCTTGCCTTCTAAGGCAGCAGCCACTTCCTTATTTTCCTGCTCCTCTGCAGCCAGAGCAGTCATGTGACCCTGGCTCTGCCTAGAGATGTGCCCACGTGGGACCTCAGCCTGTAGTCAGGCGTCTGAAGAAGCCGTTGCTGTGAGGCCCCGTCCAGCAGGAGTGCCAGCTGCTGGGCCCCCTCTCCTAGGGGCAGCTGTGGGAGGGGGCAAGGTGGCACCCAGTGCCCAGTGTCCATGGTAGAAAGTGTGCTGGATGAAAGGACCCTGGTGACCCCGTGGCCAGCCCTGCAGGGTGGCTTCAGGATTGGGTCCTGGTGGTGTGGCTTTCATGTTTAGGTCTCTAGTCCTCACAGAGACAGACCATGGGCTCAACTGAAAATCCTTTAATAAATTCCTTCTTTTCTTAAACAGACTGGTTTCTGTTGTTTCTTCTGTCTTATATGCCACCCCCACTCCCCATCCAATGGATTTTCCTTGGGGAAATTCAAATGAGCTTCCGAAGGACTGCTCCATGCTATGCTTTTTGTGCCTGACAGTTATACACGTGAAATCAAGTTGAAATCAACATGGAGGGTTGCCTGAACCTGGAGGTGTGTGTGTGTGCACATGTGCAAGGGTGTAGCCACAAAACGAGGACGTGCAGCTTGAGAATGGGGTGTGAGAGGTGGGCGCAGTCCCGCTGCCTGGCCGCGAGGTGGGTGGGTTTGGGGCTGGGTGTGTGAAGCCATGTTCTTCCTGCCCCACCGGCTGCCTCCCCATTTCTGCATCCTGGTGCAGGGCCTTGGGCTTGTAACTCCCACATTCTGTTGGGACCTGAGCAGGACCAGCCACGAGAGGGCAGACAGACAGACAACCCACAGGCTACCTCCAGGCCTCCTCTGAATGATCCATTCCTTTATGCCCAGGCCTGTGTCAAGCACTGGATAGCGCTGGGGGGAAGGCCGAGGAAAAGACCAGGAGGGACTCATTACATTATAGGATTCCAGGGAGGGAAGAACCTCTGTGACCATGCATTGTGTTTTAGCCACAGTGCTTTGCTTTCTAGTAAAATCTATTCAGTCCAACCAAAGCCAAGCTACTCTGGGGAGCATCTCCCCAGCCCTGTCCAGGGACCCTGCACACCAGGACCAGGCAATGATCTTTGTTCCAGAGAAAGGAAACTGCAACCTGGAGGTGGGGGGTGACTTGCTCAAGGTCTTCCAGTGAGTTACCCACACAACTCCCTCTAGTCCCCAGGGTGGAGAGTTTATGTGCATATGTGTGTGTGAGAGTGCATGCACACACACACACAGGCATATGTGCATACTCAGACAATGGACTGCGTGAAGGGTCTTCACTCTCTGTCTCCCACAAGGCCTGCTGTCCCCTCTGCTGGCCTGGGCACTGACCACATTCATTCTGCTGCTGCAGTCTAGGAACTCATGTTCTCAGGTCCTGGGGGCTTTCACAGCCGGGCCTCAGCATCAGCAAAGGAGAGAATGTTCCAGAAGTCCCATGTGGCAGCCTTAGGGTTGGAGTTTCATGGATTGGAAAGTGTGGTTCTAGCACAGGAAAGAGAACCAGGCACTGTGAGGGAAGGACTCAGAAGGACCCAAGCGAGGGGAGGGAGGAGAGAGTGGGAACGAGGAAGAGAGAGGAGACAGAAAGAAGTCAGGCAGGCAGAGCGTGAAAAGCAGCAGTGGGGCAGCAGGCAGGGAGAAAGGGTGATGAGATGGCAGCGGGGAGGCAGGACACACCACAGCAAAGTCCTGGAGCCACACCCCTGCCCAAATGTAGCCTGGTGTTCACAGTCCGGGCCTTGCCAGAGCCTTTTCAGCCAAAAGGTGAGAAAGGCAAAGGGGCCCCAGTGAACGCACCCCTGCAGCAGGTCTCTGGGCTCTGTCCTTGAATGTCACTGGTGCTGATGGTGATCTACACCTCCAACAGCCTGCACAGGGCGGGAGCCTCCCAGCCCCTCCAGAGCTTTGTAAACGCTGCCCCAAGCACTCGTGTGAGTGTGTGTGTGTGGGAGTATCTGTGAGGTTGTGTACTTGTATTTGAGTGTGAGTGTGTGTGCTTGCATGAGTGTGTCTGGGGTGATGGTGTGACCATGTGTATTTGTATGTTTGGGTGTGGATATGTATGAATGTGTGTGGCTGCCCTGAGTCCACGTGACCTCACTGAAGCTTGTTTTGCTGTCGGGTTGGGGCTGGGCCTAGGGACACTGGGGCTGGAGTGATAGGAAGAGGCACAGTCTTCCCCTTCTCCCAAACCATGGAGAGAGTGAGCCTTCTCCAAATGAGACATCAGAAAGGAGACACCTGTACAGAGACAAGGGGATTGAGGGGAGGGAGGGCAGGGACAGGGGCTTCAATCCTGAACTTGCCATGATCCCCAACCATCTCCTCATGGTGAACAAGTCTTCTTCCAAATGTGTTGTGCCCCCACTCATTCTTCTCAACCTCTCCTCCGTCCTGCCCAGGGGTCGTCTCTCATCACTGCTCACAAGCCCCTCCCAAGCCCAAGTCCCCAGACACTCACTGTCCAGACTCACCAACACCTGCTCCCAAAGCAGGTAGCTGACCGAGCGCTGGTACCTGATGCCACCTGCCCAGTGCCTTGGACTAGGAGGAGGGCAGCTGCTACGGGGCCTTACCCTGGCATCCAGGTCCCATTCCCATTCCTCTTGTGGTCAGCGTGGATCAATACATGAGCATATGTGACTGTTTAAATTTCAATTTAAGGTTAGATAAAATTAAAAATCCAGTTCCTCAATAGCACTAGCCACATTTTGAGTCCTCAACAGCCACACGTGGCTGGTGGCTACCGGCCTGGGCAGTGCAGATCTGGAACATTTCCATCGTGGCAGGAAGTCCTATGGGGCATACTTGGGCTGACACACCTCCGGACCTTTGTTCATGCTGGTATAACCACCAAGACTCCCGCCTCCCTCTGCCCACCTATAGAAGCCCTTCTCCAGGCTGAGCTCAGGTACTACCTTCCCTGGGAGAGACCCCCAGGGGCCACCAGGTTGCACTGCTCCTCGTCGTCCTTCCTGCTCTGCTCTGGGCCTCCTTCTCACCTCTAGGCCATCAGCTCCTACAAGCAGGAGCTGGGCCTTATTGATGCATATTTTTGTACACACCTTTCTTCTTTCTAGCCATCCTAGCCTCTCTCCCTGCCCACCCACTCTGGCTTTCTCTCCCCATCCCCTCGGTTTGTATCTTGCAACCTCTTGGTCTGTCTTGCAGGTTCCTGCTCCCTCTCTCTGTTTCTCTCTTCTCTCCCTCTCCCCTGCTTTGCTGGAAAGATGTTAATTGCACCTGCAATTACCTAATTGCCATGGCAATTAGCCAGTTGCACTCTATTTTGAAGGTGCAAATGGAAAATTGCAGGCATAAGGAGGTAATTTTTGGGCGCAAAACTGTGCCCAGAGAACTTCGGCCTCATTCCCGGGGGCCCAGGGGAGACTTGAGAGTTGGAGAGATCCAAGTCTGGGGTGTGAAGCTCTTCTCCCGGGGGGGTGGGACCTTGGGGTGGGGAATTTCCCTATAAGCAATTCATATCATCTCTAATGCAGGCAAGGCCAACCTGCCAGCTCTAATTATAGTGATTTTCATATTATCACTAGTGCTGATGAGAACTCATTATCAATACCCAGCAAGGTCATTCAAGGTGCTGAGAGAGGGTGGGAGTCCAACCTCCAAACCTTCCAGGCTGGCGCAGAGGGCTGGGCCACAAGCCTGCCCTGGGAGGCCACTTCTGGTGTGCAGGACGGAGCACCAGAGCAACAGTCAGGCTGCCTGGCACTTGCTGGCTACGAGCACCTGGTGAGCAGTGGTGCAAAGAGGCCCGAAGAGTAAATGTGCTTCAGTAAATGAATTTCATGGGTGAAGTCCAAGGCTTAGCCCTTTTCAATCCGCTTCCTCTAGGAGTCAGCACTGCCGGGGGAGAAAGGAAGCAGAATGTCTACTTCTGTCAGGAGACATGTGACTCCAACAGCAGCCCCTCCATGTGACCAGCGCCTGGTCAGCTGCCTGCTTTGGGAGCAGGTGGTTGAGAATCTGGACAGTGAGTGTCTGGGCCCTTGGGCTTGGGAGGGACTTGTGAGCAGTGATGAGAGATGACCCCTGGGTATGCCTGCACTGGGGTCAGAAGCTGGGATCTGGCTCGGATAGGGGAGGGGGCTCTGGGATACAGGAGAGGCCATCTGTGGGGAGGAGATAGGATCTCCTGGGAGACTGGCATGGATGTTGCATTGGCAAGGCCAGGATGCCATTTCTATATGGACCGCGTGTGTTTAGGGCAGCCCTTGGGATGCTGATGGGGAGTTGGGGGAGGTGGTAGCTGGCATTGCTTGTAGTCCTTGTCTCCTTAGGAAGCCTGAGGCAAGGAAGTCCCCAAACGGTAACTGAATCCTACCATGTGGCCAGCACTGGGCTAGATACTTCTGGAAATACAGAGGTGACCCATCGGTGGACATTATCTTCACTGGTTAGACACTGGCTCCCTAATACACAGGGAAACAAAAAACGTTTGTGACAAGGGCAGGGACAATCTAGGTCACCGTTCATCTACAGACTGGGGAGTCTACAAAGGCTATCGAATGACAAAATTAATTAATTAATTAATTAATTAATGGATGAAAAGATGCTGCCTTTCACAGACCTCTGTTTCCCGATCTGTGAAGTGAGAAGGTGGGGCTTGAGGTCCTGGCCATCTCTCACTGAATGGAAGTCCAAGCTGATGCATCTCCCTTCTCCCTGCCTTTGCTGGGAGTGTCCCCCAGCCTCGTCTCTCCTCCCAGTCTGCCAGGGCACCCCTGCCTGTGGGATGCGGCTTTTAGCCTGCATTGCTCTGGCCCAGAGAATTCTGGAGCCTTACATCTTGGGCCCTTGCTCTCCTGCTGAGAGGAAAGGATGTACCTTTTTTTTTTTCTCCCAGTACATTGTCAAATTGGCTTTTAAAATCCCAAAGCTCCAAGGCTCTAAGCGGTGAAGCTGGGGTTCAAGTGACCCCTCAATCCTCCTCTGCCAGGCATGGGAGTGGCTTGCAGGGGAGCTCAGAGCTGGAGTGAAGGAGATTGACAGCGGGGCTGGGGGCAGTCAGCAGCCCACCTTCCAGCCTACTCCACTCCAGGTAACCGCTTCCAGCACTGGCCTCCACACAGACACCCAACTAAACACGAGTGTCCGAGGCCTCAAGTACAAGTTAATTAATTCACCAGAGGGAAGGCAGGCTATAAATAACTGATGGGAGCAGAGGGGGCAGCTGGGGCAGGTTTATTCACCAGCGGTTTAGCAGCCTCTGCTCTGGCAATACAGGTTAATGAGCACAGGCCTCCTTGCCGACATAATAGCCACTAAAAATAAGAAAAGAGGAACGAGTCACCCTCCCTGGTGAATCAGACGCCTCCGATTGTAATTTCCATGCTGATACTGTAATTTTCCTGTTCCTCTTGCTCCCCCAGGGGCTGATGGAAACGGAACCCTCCCCGCAAAGGAGGCAGATCCCTTTCTGGTTTATTTCCTTTCCTTTCAGGAAAGAGCGAGATGGTGGGCAGGCGGGAGGGGGTGGTGACCGGAATTCAAGCCCAGACCCCAGGACATGTCGAAGCTGCAGACACAACTCTGTCTCCTTCGACTAAATGTGTGTCATTGCCTGGTCTACCCCGTCCCTCTGGATTTGTCAGATGAGGAAACTGAGGCACAGGGAGGAAAAACGGCTTGCCAAGAGTCTCCCAGGAGTGTCCCAGGAGTGCAGGAGCCAGGCCCAGTCCTCCCCAGCCAGTGCTGTTGTCTCTGCTGTGCGCACTCCTCTTAGCCTGGCCACGTGCCCACTCTCCTGGGTCCTCCCCAATGCCGGCTCCTGCCTCATCCTGACCCCACTTCACCCTCCACCCTGACCTCTCCAAGGGACCTAGAAATTGGAAATCCTCCAATTCCCAGCCCTCCTCTCACCACTGGAGCCACATATGCACATTGCCAGAAGGTTCTTGTTATAAGATTCTGTCCTGGAGGTCCCCCTGAACCACCTGGCCAGGGATAGGTGTGTGGAGCTTCTCAGGCACACACTCTCACCTTTGGAGGAGTCAGCCAGCCTATACAATGCCTTTGTGTGAATTAGAAAAGGCTCCCCTCTGGGCAGACACAGCCCACAACCAGGGCTTGACTGTGGGCCCAGGGTGGGTTTCAGGTCCCACTTGACCCAGTCCTGACCAGGTGCCTTTGAGCAGTACACACACTGCACAACCTTCTCCAACAGACCTGCCTGCCTCTGTCTTCCTGGAGGCCAGCCAAGCCCCCAGAAGTGCTCTAAGAGAGTAGAACTTTCACGAAAACTAAATGAGTCTCCCCACCTTTGTCCTCACCCTGATCTCAGCTCCCTGACCCCAGCACATATTATGAAGGGAAGAAGACAGGAACTGGATCGCTCATGGGGATCACAGCAGCTCTTTCCTGGCGGAAGCAGGGGACCTGGCGACCCAGCATCTAGGGGGCTGAGACTGCACCATGGAAGGTGGATACAGAAACAGCTAAAGCCGGAGGGCAGACTCCAGCTGGCTCACCCCGAGGCCAGCCCCACCCCCTGCCCATGGGGACGGTTTTGTCCCAATGGGACATCTGTTGGAGGAGAGAGGCCTCATTCTGGAGAAGGGAGAAGGAAGGTGGGGGGGGAGGATGGGTGCTCCACCTGCTAGGGGATGCGGTGACACCCTCTGGCAAATCCCCGGGTGCTCCATGACCAACCGCTGAGGAAGATACCCATCTGGCCACCAGTTCTGCCACATCATCGTTCTGTGACATTTTGCCTGGCAGATGTCAATCCCAGATGAAAGGCCAGTCTGTCCCCTATCATCCCCCTCACTGAAGACTCCCTGCAGAGGACCCTGGCTCCACCTCGGACCCACGGGGCCCATGGACCTATGGAGAAATTCTTTTCTGTGCCTTTTTCCAAACCTCCACAGCAAAAGCACCTTCCTCCAGCCTGCCCAAGCCTGCGTGCGGCAAACCCAGGCGCTCTCCGTGCTCCCCACACCGTCGGGTCCTGACTCCCGCCCTGGCTCTCACCCCGCCCCCCAGGCTAACGCCGCAGCTCTGGCCTCTTCCTCCCAGGCAGTGGCCTGCTCGGGGCTTCCTCGCTTCCCCTCTCCATCTCTGCCAGTGTCGCCAGCACCGTGAGGCCGAGGGCCACCAAGTGAAGGCCCTTACATCTTCCCGTTGCTCTCCAGGATGTGAGGCGGGGGCAGGAGAGGCAGAGGAGAGAGTGAGGCGTGAGCTGAGAGCGGGAGAAGGAAACAGCAGCACCGCTGGAAGCCCACCGTGACCTCCGCACAGGCCCAGCCGCCCAGAACCAACACCCTCCGCGGCAGGACTCCAGAGCCCTGGGGTCCCACCACTCAACCTGCGGACTGATGGCTGCACCCACGGCCACCTTCCACCCTCCTCCCTCCTCCCTGTCTCCACTAAGGCAGTTTCCTTGACCCTCGGAGACCACTCCTTCCATCAGCCCCTATCGGCTGCGTCCCCAAGCTCCCTCCCTCTCTCCTGGCTCCCAGTCAACAGTGCTGCCACAAGCTCAGCCTCTTCTGGAAAGCATCCCTTTCTTGGCCTCCTGACCCCATCCGGCTGTGGTCCCACCCTTGCCTTTCTTTCACAGCCAAATCTCTCACCTGGGGGTGTCTACACAAGTGTTTCCCACTTCCTCACCTCCCGCCTCCCTCCGTCTGGCCGTGGCCCCCTCCAGGCCACCGAAGCTGGCCTCTGACAGCCACCTCTGACCCCCTTGTTGCCAAATCTAGCAGACACCCTTCCTCCCGCATCGCACGTGGGCTGTGGACCGGGCCTGGCGCTGCTGACACTTCCTCTTACTTGACACACTTTCTGGCCTCAGCTGCCGGACACCCAGGCGCCCCGGCTCTCCTCCCTGACTGCAGGCAGCTCCGCTTCCTCCTAGACGTGGGTGTTGCTTAGAGGGCTGCTCTGAGCTCTCTCCTCTCTCACTCCACGCCCTCCCTTTGGCTTTCACATCTTCACGTGCCTCTCTTAAGATGATGACCCCACATCATCAGCAGCAGCAGCCAGGACCTATTCCTGTGTGGCGGGACAAAGGCGAGCCCGGCCGGGGCCCTTCGGCTCATGCTTCCCCAATGGCTTCTGGGTCAGCCTGGAGCCCAATGGGGGTGAAAGGCCCCTGAGGTCAAAAGTCATACTCTCTTTCCTTCTATATCCTCAAAGGGCCCAGAAAAGTGCTAGGCAAAGCCTCAGGCCCCTACTCAGTTGAAAAAAACAGGTTCAGTCCACATAAAAACTCAATTGCAATGTCAAAGACTTTCCAGAGGCTAGAGTAAGGGTCCCCTTGGACAAGCCATGGTCCCCCAGGCACCTCACTCTGATCTGCTTCCGCCGCAGCTATAATTCTGAAGCACGCTCACATGCCACTCCCTGTCTAAACCCCTCCATGGCTCCCCACTGCCGGTCCACTCTGCTTGGGCTCTCCTGACCCCAGCCCACTCTCCAGTCTCACCTCCCATGGCTCCTCTTTGAACATTTTCTTTGTGCCCTAGAATGCGTGCTGTTTCCTAGACACACCCAGGACCGTTCGGCCCCCGCTGCAAAGCCTTTCACTTTTATCTCCTGACAAACTTCTAACCATCTTTCAAGGCTTTCTCTAAAATGTCTCCTCCAGAGAGCCTTCCTGGATTCCTCCAGCACACAGTGGTCTTGCTCTCTCCAGCACACCCTCAGAAGTCCATGCCCAACTAAGAGCAGGTGATGTTTGCCATCTTGAATCGTGATTATCTGTTTTCCTACTCTCCCCCATGGAAAGCTCTTAGAAAATAGGCCCATGTCTTCCTCGTGGCCCCGTCTTCAGGGCATGCACTGTCGCTCAATACCTGTCTTGGTTTGTCCTGGATGAGTGAGTGACGAGAATGAATGGATGGCCGGAGAGCAGAGTGGTTGGAGAACAGGCTCTAGAGTCTGACATACATGGGTTCAAACAGAAGCTCTGCCACGAACTGTGTACATGACCTAGGGAGGGTCATTTGCCCACAATGGGCTTGGTATCCTCAGCAATGCTCTGGAAGTACGAGCAGTCGCTCCTCCATAAAGTCACTGCAAGAACTCAGTAGAAGAATGCACATAAGACGGCTCTGCACAGAGTGGACAGCTGGCAAGCATTCTGCAGACACAGGCTCTTGGGGTTGTCATTAATCATTGTAGATATTCCCATCAAGTGGACAGGCAAGTGGAGGGTCGGAGGACATCTGGGCAACTCGTCCATGGGAGATGTTTGTTTCTTTTCTTTCTCTCTTTTTTTTTTTTGAGACAGCGTCTCGCTCTGTTGCCCAGACTGGAGTGCAGTGTTGTGATCTCAGCTCACTGCAACCTCTGCCTCCCCAGTTCAAGTGGTTCTCCTGCCTCAGCCTCCTGAGTAGCTGCGATTATAGGTGCATGCCGCTAAGCCCAGCTAATTTTTGTATTTTTAGTAGAGACGTAGTTTCACTATGTTGGTCAGGCTGGTCTCGAACTCCTGACCTAATGATCCACCCTCCTCGGTCTCTCAAAGTGCTGTGATTACAGGTGTGAGCCACTGTGCCTGGCTAGATGCATGTGTCTTTATCTCAGCTCTCTTCTTTCACCTCCCAAGCTCATTGGGGCATGTGCACCTGAGGTGACCCCAGCTCAGTTCATCAAAACCTGAACAAGTGCCCTCGGGGGCCAAGGGCACCACTCTCGTTGCCCTGAGATCCCAGCCTTCCTTCCCTGGCATTTCTCTCTCTGCCCCAAGCCTGTACGAAGCAGAGATGGCTTTATAGTGCCTTGTAAGTCCTACAAAGGGAGCAGCAGGGGCCTCTCAGAGCTACCACCTCCTCGATCAATACCTCTTTTTCCACCCCTGAGGGTTCAATAGGACCCATGCAGCAATCTGGAGGCTGACATCACCTGGACAGTGTCACTCGTGGGCCTGTTTTTATTTTCCTCTCACTTTCTCTTGGTGCCTCCAGCCTTCACTGCTAACCTGCACCCCCATCCCCAAGTGGCACCAGTGTGACTGTTGGCCTCCCTGCAGCCATGACCCCAGCAGGCGTGAGGAGGAGGGCGGGCTGGGACTCTACCACCCTTCAGCTGGCTAATGTGGAGATCTTAATGAATATGAATCGCCTCCTCCTCCACGGAGCCGGCCCCATCAGATTCCTTCACACCTCGCCGAGCCCAGAAAGGTTACTCAGAATTAAATGTAAATCACATATTTACTGGTATGAATCAGATCACAGTGTCACTTTCTCACAACAGAGAATTTAATCACGCTGCAGCTCTGAGGGCTTCTGCTCTCCTGAGGCCGCCCTGGCTACCTCGCCCTTGTGGGCCGTGCCTGGGAGAGAAGTCCACAGCCCTCCCATGTGGGGGTGTGTTGGGGGGTGTTCCCAGAGGCTAGGAAAGGACAGTGGCCACAGTGGGAGACCTGAGGCTGGTGTTCCCAGTCCTTTGGTACCCAAGTCACGGCTGCCTTCTAATATCGCATCAGCCTGAAGCTGTCACGATGGGCTAGGCAGGGCTTCACGTGCTGTGGACACTTAATAACTGTTGAGTACAGGAACTTCCCCCTTGAAAGGCTGTTGGCAGCCCCCTGTCCTTCCCAGGCTCGCTTGTGTTTCAGGAGCCAAGGGGGAAAGGAGAGAGATACATGAAAGGTTTCACCCGTCTTGCTCTGTGTTCAGAGGCAGTGGGGTGGAAGGAGCTCTGGCTTTGGAGCCAGGAGACCCAGCTCAGAGCCTGGCTTTGCCATTCTCTCTGCCGGTGGACGGCGCGCAATTCACAGTAACGACAGCTTCTTTGTCTATAAAGCAGAGACGAGATGCAGGTCCTGCCAGCTCCACTGACATGTTGAATGTGGAAGCACTTGCCGGCAGTAAAGTGCCTTGCAAATGTCAAGAGCAATGACCATGAGCCCTGTACAAAGGTCACTGGACAAGAAATAAAGGGGCCAGGTCTCAGCCCTGATTCTCCTGCCTAATGGCTACACAGTCCTTAGGGTAAAGGACCATGCAGCCGTTTGAAAACAGGCTTATGTCTTTCTTATGCCCCGATCTCCAGGGTATACACTGCCTGCTCGGTATCTGTCTTGATTTGTCTTGGATGAGTGGGTGATGAGAATGAATGATGACAGGCTGGAGAGCAGAGTGGTTAGGAGAGACACACATGGGCCCAAACTTAGGTTCTGCCACTAACTGCCTACATGACCTGGGGCGAGTCAGCGCCTCTGAGTTCAGGTTCATGTGAGCAAATGGAAGTAATGAGGTCTTTTTTTTTTTTTGATTGAGAAAGGCTCAAATGAATGCAATAGAGACAGATCTCTGTGCAAACTATAAGGTGCCTGGATCGCTTCCCTCAGCCATGGCAGGATGCCAGGGATCTCTGCTTTCCTCAGGATGTCACAGTCCCTTCCCTTCCCAAGCCCATTGCTTTGGAGGCCAGTCGCCAGGCTAATGGACGTGCATTTGGAGAGCTCTTTACCATTTGCAAAGCATTGTGCAAGGCAGGAGCATGTCGTGGGCTTAGGAGGACACACCATGGTATTGGAGCTCCTCCATGGCTCCCAGCTCTTTAGGCGGAAGCTTACTGGAGATGTTAGTGCCCATTGGTAATCCACAGACTGAATGTGCTACCCCAGCAAACATTGTCCCAGAGTGCCCTCCCCAGAGCTAAATGGCCTGGGTGGGCTTTCTTGATTGGAGAATTTCCTAACTGGGTAACTATTTTCCAGAAAACTGAGCACACATTGTCTGCACAGGAAGCCAGTCTACACTGTGTGTGTGTGTGTGTGTGCGTGTGTGTGTGTTTAAGCCAAAAAACAGATGTAATTTCTTCATGTATCAGGAAGTCTCCTTTCTCACAAATGTTAAGGAACACAGCTCCCTTGGGCATAAAGTCAAGGAACTTTCTTTTTAAGCAGTCTCCATTGTAGAACAGCTCTGGCTTTGCTTATGAACTCAAGTTAGGGAAATTAGAATGAAAATTCCACCCCAAAGAGAACGCGGATGTGTCCTCCTGGGTCTTCCTACCCTCAGGGACATACGAAGGCTCACAGAATCCTTCTCCACTTACATGGCATCGCCCCCATCAGTGACTCACATCAAGGGCCCTCCTACAAAAGAGATATGACAATGGGCACATGGCCATGGGATCCCCGAATCTTCTGGGGTATCCATTACAGAGAAGCAGTGGCCCATGGCAACAGGGAAATGGCCTCTGAAAGGCTCAACTCAGGTGCCAGTTTGGGGACCACCCCCTGTGGGACGGGAGGACTGTCTTTAGCATGTGGTCTATTTACCTAACCAATAGGCAATAAATGGTGCTGTCTTCCTACCGCTGGAATCCATGGGTCTGGGAAGCCAGGGCTGAACGTTCATCCCCTGTTGCTGTCACTTCTAGTGACCCTGTAGCAGGATTTACACTTGCCACAAACCTTAGGCTTTGTGAGTTTAGGGGTTGTGGTCTTCGGACACCCAACGCTTCTGTCATGGGGTTAATATTTTCTGCAGGTGACACTGTAAAGGTCCCACTGGATTTAAAGCTATGAATGACAGACACCTATCACTTTATGTTCCACGTGGACTGGCAGTGATGAAAGGACTTCCCATACCGGCAGGGTAATTCACCCGAATTATTGTGAAGGGTAAGTCCTGTTGCTGTCTGCAGCAGGGATTCTCTGCGAATCTTTGGTGTTCTTTTGCCTGACGAAAGGGACTTGTGAATGAGCACGTGCAGCAGCCACAGCTCAATAAGCACAGGACAGGCTAAGGGCGCAGACCCCTTCAGGATGATGGTCTGGGTCATCCTGCCCAGTTAGCAGCACAGAGAAGCCAAATTGCTGGTTGAGAATGAGGGACGTGGAGATTGGGGAATGGAGGGGAGGTCTGATGAGTACCCACGAAGGCCTCAGGACAGGTGCAGGGACTGTGTCTTGTTTTATTAACCTTTTGCCTTAGGTCATCTCAGAGATCCCAAGGAAACTCTGTAGTCATTGGACTTGTACCCACTTCTTAGAGAAAATGGGGACATTCAGTTTTCACCAAAGACAGAGGCCCCAGGTTGTGTGGGAGCTGGATGTGATGGAAGGGAAGATGCATCTGTGGGTGGTACAGGGTGACACAGAGACACTTCTTACGCTGCCCTCGGAGCCTCTGGACCACCCCTGTCTCCAGGGTCTTAGGCATTTGCCCTCACATTCTACTGCAATGGCCAATTTCGTGTGACTCTGACCAAATGAATGTAGGTCTGAGCCCAAAGCACTGCATGTCCTGTCTGTGCACCCATCAGTTCTGCTGTGGGGCCTCTGGCTGGTGACAGCTGAAATGCAGCAGGACCCACTCAGCAGCCACACATCTGCAACCAAGAAGCCTGGGGGAGTGAACACACCAGGGACAATCCTTGGAGCCACAGGATGCTGGACCTATAGATACATTCCTCTTCTTGTCTCTCCCTGGATGGGCTATCTTGAACTGTCTCAAGAAGCAGTTGCTACTTAGCCTTTTTTTTTTTTGAGATAGAGTCTCGCTCAGTCACCTGGGCTGGAGTGCAATGGTGCGACCTTGGCCCATTGCAACTTCTGCCTCCCATGTTCAAGCAGTTCTCATGCCTCAGCCTCCCTGGTAGCTAGGATTACAGGCTCCCACCACCATATCCAGCTAATTTTTGTATTTTTTAGAAGAGACAGGATTTTGCCATGTTGGCCAGGCTGGTCTCGAACTCCTGACCTCAAGTGATCCTCCCATCTCGGTCTCCCAAAGTGCTAGGATTACAGGCATGAGCCGCTGCACCCGGCCTACATAGCCTTTTGAGAGAACTTTTCATGAGATGAAGCGCTCGGTTGCTCTCGATGCCCCTGAGTGGCTGAATTCTCTTGCATTCTTGCGTTGGCTTTTTCTGTCTCCAATTTAGCCTATCATCTCCCTCGCGCCTGCAGCCCTCGCTTCGCACTGCTTAAAAGAGCAGTAGCACACAGGCCTTTACCTCAGGCCTTGCTTTGTAGAAAACTTTGGCTAAGGCAAGATGTTCAAGCCCCTTTAATCTTTGCCCCAAAGCAAGATAGTACCGTGATCCTTTCTCATTTTTGTCTTAGGAAAGTAAAGCAGAAAGAAGTTCAGCCCTTGATCCAGAACCAGATCTCCAAGGCACAAAGACAGAGCTTGTGTCTGGCTCTGATTTCAAGCCTGGGGCTTGTTCTGGGTGGGAGACTGCTGCCTGGGAGCAAGGCGGCATGTGAGGGGGAGCTGCGAAGGACGAGGGGAGGGGCTTACCCAGGAAGAGGGGAAGAGGCAAGGGTTGGCTGGGACAATGACACGGGGCCTGGTGAGCGTCGGTGTGGCCAGCACAGGTTTCCTGGCCAAGGAGCAGTAAAGTCAAGTCCCCAAGTTGGATTTGAGTGCCTCTGAACAAGAGCATGGTGATGTTCAGGGGAAGGGAGTGACCCAAGGCTTAAGGCTAAGAGGATATACGTAGAGTGGTCTCCTTCATTTCTTATCTCATGGACTCACAGAAGTCCCAGAGTGTGACAGAGGTGACAGAGCCCCCATGCCTGCCAGAGTTTCCCATTCTATGCTCCTGGGAACTCTTGTGCTCCAAAGAATTTGACAAAATTGCCATGAACAAAATCAGCCTCCTCTTAGACGGTCCCAAGGTATGCATTATAGGAAAGGCCCGAAGCACACATGTCGGCCAACAAATAAACAGTAGCGAACTCCTGATTATTTTGAATCCAGTAAACTGATTAGATGCTGTAAACTTCCAAAACATTGCAACTTCCAATCTGCCTCCTGGGTTCAAGCGATTCTCCTGCTTCGGCCTCCCGAGTAGCTGAGATTATAGCTGTGAATCTCCCCGATTATTAGCTGTACATGGAGACGCCTAGCTAATTTTGTATTTTTAATAGAGAGGGGGTTTCACCATGTTGGCCAGGCTGGTCTTGAACTCCTGACCTCAAGTGATCTGCCCTCCTCTGCCTCCCAAAGTGCTGGGATTACAGGCAGGAGTCTCCCCATCTGACCAAAGTAATTCTTTTCTGAATAACAATTATTTTCATCTTTTAGCATACTCTGTTCTGCAGAGGGCTTATAGAATCGTGTTTGGGAAAACATGGAGCTAACTACAGACCAGAGATGTGACTCAACTTGTCCAGAGGCACACAGCAGGAGCTCACACACATCCTGATTCCCCAGCCCGGCCTCTTTCTTCGACCTGCGAGAAATTTCCACTGCGTGATTGTTGCCAAGCTATTAATGAAAATGAGACCTAAATTAGCTTCAGAAAATGAGGTTTTAGCATTGGAAAGTTTTTGACTATTGAAATTGGGAATGCAAATGAGTCTATGTGCTAGAAATCTGTTAGCAAGTAAGAAGGAAGCTCCACAAATTCTAGCCTTTGGAACCCATGGGCGCCTTTTGGGGGCCTCAGTTTCCCCTTTTGTGAGGTGAGGTGGGAGAGAATAGGCCAGTCAATTGCTAAGTAAAGCTCATCTCAGATGTAATGAGATTCTGCGATTCCAAAGCCAAGTGTTGAATAGCAGAGAGGTCTGGGGTCCAGGAGTAGGGGAGCCCCACAAGGAGAAGGAGACCAGCTGGTCCAGCCTCTGGCCTCTGGCACCTTAGCTGCCCACCGAGGAAGGCCCTCTCCCCAGATGCAAAGTGTGCATCTCACATTAGCTTGCAAGGCAGCGCTGATTAGTAATTAAACGGTTTTAAAAAAAATAAAGCCATTAAAGCTAATGCCATCAAAATCAGAACCTCAGACGCTGGCTCATAATGATGAGTGTACCTCGAGACTCACAGGAGAGGACATTTACATTTTAACATGCACACTGCACACGAATTACTATCTCCCCCACCCACCCCTCCTCCCACCATTATGGGACCTGCTGATGAATTCATTTGTTTTCCAGCTTTACTCTGATCCTAGAAAAAGCAGGTCAACCTGCAAGAAAGCACTGAGGAGGGATGGAGAGAGGCTTTGCGTGAAGTTGGCTTTAGCCCTGCCTTGCCTCGCTGTCTAACTTTGAATGAGTGACCAAATCACCTTGACAAACCTCATTTTGCTCATCTTTTAAATGAGGATGACAATGCCCGTCTTGTGGTATTGTGCCAAGTGTGTGTTGTGTGTCACACAGACTTGATCCAAGGATTGAATGGGTCAACGCATTCTCAAATGCAACACATAGTCAATTCTTGAAAATGAGTAGCCGTTATTAGACCTGGCCCTTGGCATACAGTAGGCACTTATCCAATGTGTCCTTAATTGAGCACCTACAGTGTGGGCGGTCCTATTGTGGAACACTGCTGGGGACCAGGGCCTTGGAGAAGATTCATTCTTCCTGGAGATGAGTTGTAATCACTGGGGTCATCTCAGCCAGGGGCTCAGAGGCTGGCCTGCAGTGAGGGCTAGTCACAGTTACAATGCTGTGGACTAGGGAAGAAATGTTTGCAGCCCTGGAGGGATGGGTGACATTCATAGCACCTGGCACAAGCCTCGGGTGCTCTACACACTGTCTCATTTAATCCTCACAACCATCGCCATTTAGCAGACGGAAAGCACTGAGGCTAAGGGAAGCCAATCAGCTTATCCAGCACCACAGAGCTGGGAGTGGAGGAGCCCTTGGTCAGGTGGGGTCTGTGAGGCCAGCAGCCCCTTATCTTTTCATGGCATCAGGCTTCCTGCCACGCAGGAGGAACAGTAAGTGTCCACACTGCCCCTTGGCTGTCAAGGTTGCAGAGCAGAAAGGGCAGGTTCCAGAGGTTCCTGATGGCAGGCTGCGAGGCAGACTTGGCCCAGGTCTGAGAGGGAAACGTTGGCCTCTCCCACTCCTGGACTCCAGACCTCTCTGCTATTCAACACTTGGCTTTGAAATCGTAGAATCTCATTACATCTGAGATGAGCCTTACTTAGCAATTGACTGGCCTATTCCCTCCCACCTCACCTCACAAAAGGGTAAACTGAGGCCCCAAAAGGCCCCCCCCATGGGTTCCAAAGGCTAGAATTTGTGGAGCTTCCTTCTTACTTGCTAACAGATTTCTAGCACATAGACTCATTTGCATTCTCAATTTCAATAGGGACAATTTCAATTAGGGGGACAGTCTTGCTTCTGAGACACGGCAACTCCCTTCATCCAGGGATTGGACCTCCACTGGAGGCAAACCTCCTCATCAGTCTCCCTGGTGAGTTTCTCTTGGCTGTGGAACCTGGCATCTCCAGGCTCTCCCTCGACCTTTGCAGGCAGCCACTTGGAGAAGAGAGCCGGCCTGGTGAATCTGGAAGGCCTGTGTTCTAGACTCCTAGAACAGAGACCATTGCTGTGTGACTTTGGGTCATCACTTCCCCTCTCTGGGCCACCACTTCCTATTCTGTAAAATGAGAGGGTGGGATGAGACAGACTCAGCCGCCTCCCCCAGGCCTGACTCTCTTATTCGACAGGAGACTTTGCATCTTCTGGATTTCTTTTTTTTGTAAATGAAGCAGCTGAGCTTGGTGCATTGGTTCACTGACACTTCCAACTCTCATTATTTCCCCCTAAGACTTAACTGTCCAAGGGCTAAGAAACAAAAGTTTGGGCGCCTTTTAAAAAAATGTAAAATATCAGGGCCAGACAGGCCATTTTCAGACAGTCCCTGGGGCCTAGTCAGCTATTAAAGATGGAAATTATATATTCATAACACAGGATATTGCTGCTTGCTTATTTATAACTTGCTCCATTTCAAGAATATTTATTCTAGACGAGGAGGCTTGATAATTTTTTCATCCAATCTACTCCTCATCGCTTAGGGCAAAAGAAGGAAACAGCTCAATCGAAGGAGCAGCTTTCTATTACGGGCAGGTAAGGAAGGAACACGCCGCTCCTCTTCCACAGGCCAGGAACCCAGACAGGTTGGGGCTCTCAGCCCTGCTGCCCCTCAATCTGCACTAGCCCCTGGGATGCCCCAGCCAGGACCTCATCACCCATGGGCACAGTCTTCTCAGACAAGGCAAAGCTGCACATGGGAATAGGTAAAACACACAGACTCCAGGCCACTCCTTTGACCCAGGAAGAGGCTAAGGCCCAGCAAAAGCATATTTGCTTACACAAGGTCACAGGGACCAGAATACACATACACAGAGCTGGAGTGTCAGCCCGTACACCCTGGTCTCAGGCCAACAGTCTCCAGGAGGGAAAGGGAGCAACTGAGTACCTACTATGAGACAATCCCTGGACTAGGTGATACATCAAGCAAGTCAATAAGATTTTATTGAGCACCTACTGTGCTAGAAAATGTGCTGGGGATTAAGGAAGAGAGGACAGGTGCTTCAAGGAAGATACTCTGAGAAGGCAACAGCAAAGCATGCTGCATCCCCAATTTTGACACCCCTCTCGCCAATAGGTTCATCAGGATTTTTCCCACTGAACTGAGGACAATGAGGAATGGAGCCAATGTCACACAGCTGGTGAGGAAAGGATGGAGCCTGGATTTGAACCCACCCTGGTCAGATGCAGGAGCCATGCTGTTTCTGTAACCCCTGAGCCCTCTCCTAGCGGAATCCCATACAACTAAGGTTCCCTCTCCTCCACTTCCCCTAGACACTCAGGTGAGCATTGCCACCCCCTGTAGGTACCTGGAGTAAGGGCCCTAATGCAGAGTGAAAAACCAGACTCCCAGAAGCCACTTTGTGATTGTTGGAAAAAGGTTATGGGCTGAGATGTCGCTAAGTTCAACCTAAATATGACCTCTAACTCCCACAGACCACACACATGCATGCTGGCACACATGCATACACACACATGCTGGCACACACACACGCACATACACATGCATGCATGCAGGTACACATACATGCTGGCACACACATGCACATATACATGCATGCAGGCACACACATGTACACATACATGCAGGCAGGCACACACACATGCAAGGCCTGCCTGCCATGCTGTACTATCTGAGCATCCTCAGTTACACATTCCCTCGCCTGCTCCTCGAGGCTGGGAGATCTATTCAGAGTAAGAATCACTGAAACTGAAAAAGTGCGTGTTTTGTGCCATTTATTCATTCTGCAAATATTTATTGAGCACTTCTTACAAGGCAGACACCAGGCAGACACGTAGGTTACGGTGTTAAATGGGGAGCAAAACTGACCCGGTTACTGCCCTCCTGGAGAGCGCGATTTGGTAGACGACCCGGATTCATGCCTGGAGCTGCGGGATCTGTGGGAGGAGGCGACTTGTGAACTGGGCTTGTGAAGGGTCAGGAGAGCTCTAAGCGGTGAGCAGGAGTTTAACTCGGCCGAGTGGGGAACCGAGCAGAGAGAGCTGCACCTGCAGAAGCCCTACAGCCAGGAAGAGGGCTCAAGGGGAGGGCCCGGGCCAGACCAGACCTACAGGTCCTCCCATGCCTCATTAGGGATTAACGTCTTTGTCATTAAGGCAATGGGAAGTGATTGAATGAAGAAAGAAACAAAATTATATATATATATATATATATATATATATATATATATATATATGTGTGTGTGTATGTGTATACATATATGTGTGTATATATATGTGTGTGTATATATATGTGTGTGTATGTATGTGTATATATATATATATATATATACACATTTGAGACAAAGTCTCACTCTGTTGCCCAGGCTGGAGTGCAGTGATGAGATCTCAGCTCACTGCAACCTCCGCCTCTGGGTTCAATCAATTCTCTGCCTCAGCCTCTCAAGTAGTTGGGATTACAGGCACGCAGCACCAGGCCTGGTTAATTTTTGTATTTTTAGTAGAGACAGGGTTTCACCATCTTGACCAGGCTGATCTTGAACTCCTGACCTTGTGATCCACCAGACTTGGCCTCCCAAAATGCTGGGATTATAGACATGAGCCACCATGCCTGGCCTAGATTGGTTTTTAAACAATGTCTGAGGCTTGAGGAGGAGGGTGCTAGGGTGCCCTACCATGGATGGCGTTTATTCTAAAGCAGCCTATGACGTGTGTGAGACTGAGGGATCCCCTCATTTCTATGTAGACTGGCTACAAAGCCTCCCAGAGCCAGTTAAATAAGAGCCAAGGACCACCTACCTCAGAACCAGGAATCTGGGAGCTGAGTTTAAATGTGCATTTCCAGGTCCAGGACACACATTCGGAAGCAGAAGCTCTGGGGATGTCCCCAGATCTGCATTTTAGTAGCTCAGCAAGAAATTTGGAAGTAGAGTGAAAGCTGAGACCTTTCCTTTGGCCTCTGTGAGATTTAGTCTGTCAAGAGAGCCTGAGATTCTCTGGCTTCTAGGGAGGAGTTTCTCAACCTACACTGTTCATTAGAACTTCAGATGGCAGAGCTTCATGCTCAGAGATTCTGATTTACTTGGTCTTGCACGGGTCTGGACACTATTACTTCTCCCTAGGTGATTCTGTGATATAGCCAAGGTGGGAGAGCAAGAGAGGAAGAGAGAGAGAGGGATGTGGAGAGCTCTGAGTCTTAAATCAGGGCACAATGGACAGGGATGGAGAGTGAAGAGGCAGGAAGCCGCAAGAGCACTGTTCAGCGGCTCCAGCCTCCCCTCTCCCACACACTCCTCCTTCTGCACTTGCTTCCACAGCACCTGCTCCGTGCCACGCGCTGTGCTGGGCACTGGGACACTGATAGGCTTATTGCTGGAGTGTGCAGTCCCGAGGGAAGCTTGGCGTGTGTGTCGGTTCCTAGACCACTTCCCAGCTCACTGGGGTCAGGAAATGTGCATGCTGAGAATGGCCAAGCCAGAGGAGTCTCTCACCACCTCTTTTTCCTGCCTGAGGGCCAGGGATGAGAAAGTATTCGCCCACAGTCACACAGGTGTCAGGGCGAGAGACGGCGGAGCACATGACGCAGGTGAAGGTCCCCAGGTACCTTTCCCAGGTGTCTGGGCGGCAGGAAGGACTGAACGCTGCACAAGCGTTTAGGGACAGGGAGGGTGAGGGGTCAGGGGGTGAACTTGCAGCAGAGAAGGGGGAGGATAGAACCCATCACAGCCCCGACTGCATAGCTTGAGCATCCAGTGCCACCAGAAAAGGGGGTCCGCTTAGCACTCACCCCCTGTGTTAGCCCGTTTCGCATTGCTGTAAAGGAACACTGGAGACTGGGTAATTTATAAAGAAAAGAAGTTTGGCTCACGGTTCTGCAGACTAGACAAGCAGCATGGCACCAGTGTCTGCTCAACTGCTGGGAAGGGCTCAGGGAGCTTTTATGCAGGGCACAAGGTAGACGGATGGCAGGCGTGTCACATGGTAAAAGAGGGAGCAAGAGGGATGCCAGGCTTCTTTAAACAACCGGCTCTCATGTGAACTCATAGAGTGAGACCTTGCTTGTTACCACGAGGATGCACCAAACCATTCTTGAGGAATCCACCCTGCAACCCAAACACCTCCCACCAGGCCCCAACTCCAACATTGGAGGCCACATTTCAACAGGAGATTTGGAGGGGACACATAGCCAAAGCATATCACCCTCATTGTACAAATGTGGGAACTGAGGCCCAGGTGCAGTGGGACATGTCCAGGGTCACATTCACACTCACACATGCACAGAGGCACACACAACATGCATGCACATATGCACAGGCACACAGACACATATGCATACACACACTCACATGCAGATACACAGTCACACTTACATAGGCACAGGCATGCAGACACATATGCAGGCACACATTCACAGATACACACACAGTTACACTCACACACAGACCCTCATACCATTAAATGAACACACACAAGTGAACACATATACACACATTCACCCACAAGCACAGACACATACAACACACACACCTTCACATGTAGACACACACAGACACGCATAAACACAGGCACAGACACAAATGCACACGTATACACACAGACATGCATATATATGAACACACACAAATACACACATAAATCATACACACAGACACACACACAGCTTAGACACCTATGATCTCCAGAGTTCTTTCCACGCACAGCTTTGTATCTCAGCCTGAGTGTAGTTTATTGATTCTTTGCTATTGAAAAATTTATTTCTGCATTTTTAAACCACGGATCTTGCTGAGGATACCCTAAACCTTAATATCAAATGAATCTTAGCAATGTGAGGTTTCGGGGGGTGATTGTTTTTTCTATTTCTCTTAATCAATAAATCATTTGTAAATGCCTTTAATGGAGATAAATGAAAACCTGCCTTTACCTTATTATAAAATTGGTATTTTCAATCTTTAAATATAGAGTTTGTCAGGCCGGGAGTCTATAGATTCTGTAAAAACAGGAAGCTCCTCTTCCAGGAATTTGCAATTGCTTCAACCTTCTCATTGACCGTTATGGCCAGGCTCCTCTGTGCACCTGGCTAAGGTTCTAGAGCCCAAGCAGGCCCTCTTCCTGCCCACTAGGGAATCCCCTGACATGCACCCACGACATGGCAACATGGGCTAAAGCTAGCCCCTTCCCCCACAGGGATACTCTCACATGTACTACAGACAATCATCTTCATGCACACACATTTATCCACACCAAGTTACACAGAGAAAGATACACATACGCACCCATATGGATACATGTGTGCCGAGACATACACACGTATGCTTTCATCACACACATGTGGCCCTCCTCTACACATATTCCAAGACTCCTTATTGCCTATAAACATAGAAGGGTGTGTGTGTGTGTGTGTGTGTGAGAGAGAGAGAGAGACAGACAGAGAGAGAGAGAGAGAGTAAGAGAGACAGAGAAATTTTATTTTATAGGAAGGTGAGGAACAATAATTTGAAGCTCTAGATTTTAAACTCTGAGGCCTAAAATTTAAAACAGTGTATTCTCAGTTCTCACTTTCTTCCCCCTGCCACGCTGACCGCCGTGTTTCATTTTCTAGCAAATCAATAGGTGAGATGCTGAGGACCTGGAGTGACATCAGCAGGTGACGCAGGGCAGGATCGGGGGCTTCCTCCATCACTTGCTGTTCAGAGAGGAGCAACCAAGGATCTGCAGGCCAGAGAGGCTGCCTGAACCCACAGACAGGTAGAAGTCAAAGCATGTGGAGGGTTAAAGGGTGCTGCTGCTTTCTGCAAAGCCCGCTGTGAATATCTCCTCCAAGGCCAAGAACAATTCTGTTACAGGAAGGTGCACAGGACTCCCAAGACAGCCTCCTGGAAAATAACCACTCACATTACATCTCGTGGGAGGAACAGTTCACCGAAAACGAATCTCACAGGAGGTGAAGGGCACAAGCTTTGCCTGTCGGCAACCCATGCAAAGCCCAGAGCACACTCCCTAGATGAAGCCATGCTTCCATCATTGGACTTATTGAAATATCTCTCCTGCAGGGCCTGGGTCTGTCCACCATGGCACCCATCTGCTTTGACTCCTGCCCACTCCTGGCCTTCCAGGCTGCTGGGATCCCTGGCCACACCTGGCAGCTGGTCAGTCATCACTCTGGCCCTGTCTGACCTAGGTAGCTCATGGGGGCCAGGCCCTGGCTGTGTTTCCCTGCTCCCCACGAGCACAGTCTCTCCTGTTGTCAGACACCTAGGGCCACAGCAAGTACAGCTGCTGGATTCAAGCTTCTAGAATCCAGGCAATGGGGACATGTGTACTCTAGGGGAGACCTTCCCTGTGACTGGCATCAGGTATTAGGTGAGAAAGAGAGGAAGATCCCTCCCTGTCTCCTCTCTTTCTCACTCCAACTCTCCAAGAAAGGTGCTGGACAATGGAAAGGACTCATTTTCTCAGTCAGGATGCTTTCTTTTGCTTGAAACAAGGAACCCCTATCCAACTGGCTTCAGTAATAAGAAAGTTGAGCCAGGTGCAGTGACTCACACCAGTAATTCCAACACTTAGGGAGGCCAAGGCAGGTGGATCACTTGAGGTCAGGAGTTCGAGACCAGCCTAACCAACATGGTGAAACCATGTCTCTACTAAAAATACAACAAAAAACTTAGCCAGTCATGGTGGCAGGTGCCTGTATTCCCTACTCAGGAGGATGAGGTAGGAGAATCACTTGAATCTGGGAGGTGGAGGTTGCAGTGAGCTGAGATTGTGCCACTGCACTCCAGCCTGGGTGACAAAATTAGACTCCATCTCAAAAAAAATTAATAATAAAAATGAAGTAATAAGAAAGCCGTGAGAGAAGAAAAAAGCCAGAGGTAGAACTGAGCCAGGGAGATCCCCACTTGGGTGGCAAGATGGCTGCTGAAACTTCATCCAGGCTCCATGCATCACATGTAGATGTGACAAAGGCAAGGACAGGGAGGGGGAGGCCACTCATCCATAGGAAAAACCTTCGCCAGAAGAAACCCCTTCTTTCATTCACAAACTCAGGTCTCACAACCCTGCACCAGGCTGGCTGGATTCCAGGAGGCTCCCTGCTTTGAAGTGTTTGAGGCCCCAGCTTGACCTGGGCCACAGGCCTTAGGTAAGGACCTCAGAGCCCTACTCTCCTCCATAAAGGTAATGCAGTCACTTCATTATTCGCTCAATATGTCCTTTGATGGGGACAGACCTGCTGGGCTGGCCTGGAATATTAGCTGGGTTAATTGTCCCTTCAAATGAACAACCAGTTTAATCAAGGACTTAATGCCCTCAGCCATTCAATTATGCCTGCCTCTGGACATGCAGATTCCATTACCGCCCAAGCACCTTGCGTGCAGAGAGAATGAGATTGTCTGGTGCGTGTGTGTGTGTGTGTGTGTGTGTGTGTTGTCATTGCCTACAGGCATTTGTTAAGAGCAAACCGTGGGCCTAGCGCCCAAGCTGGCAGGCAGCACCTGACCTTGGCTGTTAGCTGATGACCTCATCAG
The DNA here is from genome assembly GCA_004027715.1 of Plecturocebus donacophilus. Lineage (NCBI taxonomy): Eukaryota > Metazoa > Chordata > Mammalia > Primates > Pitheciidae > Plecturocebus > Plecturocebus donacophilus. Next base: position 57,555 of record PVKP010002241.1, read on the forward strand.
GTAGCTCTGCCTGGTTCTGCTCAAGAGGGTTTTGCAACCACAGCTCACTTGCAAATAGAGTGTGTGTGTGTGAGTGTGTGTGTGTGTGTGTGTGTGTCTGTGTATGAGAGAGAAAGAAAGAGAGAGAGAGGCTTGATAAGATCTCTGTGGGCTGTGGGGTTAACCATCTTTAAATTAAATTATTTAAATCAAGTTCAACCCATGAAAACCCATATTTATGCACACAGACTCACACATACGCACATTCATATTGAGCCAATGTTCACTCTTCCAAAAAAATCCCTAAAGCAAACAAAAAACATCTTAATTCTAAAAAGAAAAAAAGAGAAACTTAACTCTATAGTTTTTCTTAGGACTATACTGGAATCTTCATTTTCCAACACATTCATGACAAGATGTGGTTAGAAATAATCTATGTGTCCATCAAAGAGAGACTGGCTAAATATTTTATGGCGTAGCTATATGATAGTATGTGGCCATTCCAGGACTGATGTGTAATTCTATTCATTGTCATGCATGTTACACATTACTGAGTTTAAAAAGAAGGTTGCACACTGCATGCTTCCAGCATGATCTGTGGATGGGAAATTATGCTTATCCAACTCTATATGGGTATTGATGGACAAGGACTTATCTGAAAGAGTGGTCCTCTCCATTTTCCCACTGTTTACATCTGTGTGGTGAGATGTTAGATTCTTCTCTTTTCTTTTTCTTTTATATCCTGGCTATTCTACGAGAACATATTCAGTCAAATGAAGACACTGCAGCGATTTTTGCTTGGGGACATTTTCTCACACCTTTCCAGAGCCCCATCCTATAAGTAAAGATCACACCTGCCTCAACTCCCAAGAGGTCTCAAGTGTTGCATTGGGCCTCAGGAGACAGGTGTAGCCCTAATTCTGTCATCACCTGCTCTGGACACTCTGGGACTCAACTGGCTCCTTTAGAAGATGATTCCATTGTTTATTTCAACAACCTGAAAGGACTTCGTTTGCCTGTGAGTATTAGCAAAGACATGATCACTGGTAAAATGTGAAAAATGCAGAAAAGCATAGAGAAGAAAACAACATCCATAATCACATCAACCAAAGAGATCCATGGATGCTGTTCTGTTGTATTTCCTTCTCGTCTTTTTTTCTAGACAAAATGGGGGTTAGGACTTGGAGGCAGGCTCTAGGGTGGGTGCTGATTCTTCGAAGGCAGCCAGTGTCCTGGACCCAGTGCTGCCACTGACCAGCTGGGTGGCCTTGGCTGGGGACCCCACCCCCTCAGCCCAGTTCCTTATTCGTAAGGTGGAAATGATCATCACAATGCCTTTCTCATATGGTATTAATGGAAATGAGGACTAGAAAGCTTCAGCACTTTTCCTGGCACAGAGTCTATATTACTGTTAGACTATAAACACTGGTTTAGAACCCTTTCTCCCGGTCCCCATCCACCAGCCTCTATCATTTCTCCCATTCCAAGGAGTTGCCGTGAAGATGACAGAAGATGAGGCAGTCAGTGGCTCCTGGCTCTGGCCTCATACCAGAATTATCCGGGAGGCTTAGAAAACACTGGTGCTTGGGCCCCACCCCAGCCTAATTAACTAAGAATTGTGGGGGTGGGACCCTGGCATTGGTTTTTCTGGAAAGCTCCCCAGAGGATCCTCATGTGAGCCCTGGCTGAGCAGCACTGGTGCATCTCAAAACGCTTTAAAAAGGCCAGAGAAGCTACATAAACCAATGGGTTATTCTTATTCATTAAGGATATTTCTCTGCGGGTGGAAATGAGTTCTCTGACTCCTCCTCACTCTCACCTGATCCATCTAGTGGGACACGCTGGCAGCATCACAATCTCCTGCTCAGAGTGGGCCTTTAGGGCCATAAGGCATTTGTATCACTTCTGGAGCTGAGGGCTGCATGGCTTTCTGGAGTGTCGCTGCTGTCCCAGGCACCGTGCTAAGCTGAGCACTTCACATGCAGAACAAGGGAACTGCGCCTCTCCACATTGCACCAGCCTCTGCAGAGGGCACCTGGTAACATCCATCAAAAATGTCAGATGTACACACTAATGCCACTCCCAGATGTAACTAATGGAAATGAGCTTTAATTAATGTTCCCCCAAAGAATGTATATGGCAGCATTATTTACAATAGCTTAAAACTGGGAGCAACCCAAATGTCCATCAAGGGTTGAATGAATAAATAAGTTGTAATATAGTATACAATGGAACACTAGCCAGCCATGGAGGAAAAAAAAGAACTATTTCTAAACACAACACGGGACATAGGCAAGTTTCACTGATGACTTTTTTTTTTTTTTTTTTTTTTAGACAGAGTCTTACTTTGCCACCTGGCTGGTAGAGTGCAATGGCACAATCTCGGCTCATTGCAACCTGCACCTCCCGGGTTCAGGAGATTCTCCTGCCTCAGCCTCCCGAGTCTGGGATTACAGGTGCCTGCCACCACACCCCACTGATTTTTGTATTTTTAATAGATAAGGGCTTTCATCATGTTGGCCAGGCTGGTCTTGAACTCCTGACCTCAGGTGATCCACCTGCCTCGGCCTCCCAAAGTGCTGAGATCATAGGCATGAGCCACCGTGCCCTGCCCACAGATGTCATCTTGAACAAGAGAAACCAGATACAAAGAATATATATATTCTTTATGATTTCATTTATACAAAATTTAGAAGCAGGCAAAACCAATCCATGGTGGTAGAGATCAGATTAATAATTGCCTTGGTATTAATAAATCATCCTAGATATCCACCAAGATGAGCTATAAGATAGGGCTGGAAACTTTCTATAGTAACCTACGCCTCATGTGGGTGGTGACTGCACAGGTGTATACACAGCCTGTGAGTCACATTTATCAAATGTATTTGGCTGTACACTCTTCTTTTTGTAAGTTAAATTTCAAATAAAATTTTTAAAAATGCAAATAAAATTGCATATATCCTTGACCCTCATGGCTCCACGTCTAGAATTTTTTTTTTCATAGGTGTATTTGAACACAGAGGATACTACGTAGGTAGAAGATTATTTATTGCAACATTTATTGTAAGAGCAGAAAATCAGCAAAAAAACAAAATGTCCATTAACAGGGGCAGGTTAGATAAAGTACAACTCTTAACCATGCAGCATGACACCGCCATGCAAAAATAGAAATGATCACCAGCATATATTCTTAAAGTGAAAAAAACAAAAGCAATGTGCAGAGATGCAGACACAATGGGCTATCCTAGGGATTAAAAAATGTAAAGAGAGAGAGAGAAAGAGCTTAGTATATGTAAGCGTAAAATGAAAACGTTCTGGAAGGACTCATAAGAAACTAGAGATTAGTTGACCATGAAGAGAGGACCTGGGTGGCAGGATAGGGTTGAAGGAAACTTTTCACTGTATATTATTTATGCATTTTGAATCTCGAACCTATACAATTTCTTTTTTAAAAAGTCTAAAACAGCCAGCCCCACATTCATCTTCTTCAAGGCCTATCGCTGTTATACAATCCCAACGTTCACCTTGGCTAATAAAGTCCCAAACCTAACCCCATTGCCCCCGCCCTGCCAACCCTTCATTACTCTTCTTCCCGATGCCATGAACATGTGACATGACTCTCATACCTTTCCTGGCCATTTCTACCTGCCATTCTCACCTTGGGATACACCCCTTCTCTGCCTGGTGTCACCTCCTTCCGAAAGTCTTCCCAGGTTTTCTTGGACACCTCCAGGCCCCTGGAGCCCATATTTTTCAGATATCATTTCTCATATGTCATTTGTCATATACTTCACAGTAACTGGTTTCCAGGCCTCTATGCCTTTCTGTAATGTCAGCACCAAGCAAAGTGCCCGAAAGTAGAGATTGTGGAATGAATGAATGGATGGTTTTTACCATGCTGGGAGCTGAGGAACAGCTTTTGTCTTTTATACATTCTGTTAAGTTTCCAAATTCTGTGTAAGCACAAACTGGGCCTCAGTTATCTCATCTGTAAAACAGGAATAATAACACCACCTACCTCACAGAATTACATAGGATTAAATGGGCTACATAGGTAAAACAAACAGGTAGGTAAAACAAACATGTAGCAGTTATTATTTACATAGGTAAATATTATTTTTAAATACATAGGTAAACAGTTATTATTTACATAGGTAAAACAAACATGTAGTAGTTATTATTATTTCCAAATCACTGTATTGTGATAAAGAAAGAAAATATATTCTAGTGAGTCTGAATCCAGGCCCCCAAGGTGGTGTCTCCATGACTAACTTTCCCTTCCTTTTTACAAGGCTGAGGCAGGCATTGTAGTTGAGAGCTGGCAAGGTTGTCAAAGGCCCCTGATCCTCTAAACTTCAGAATCCCTTCTCAGGCCTCTTTCTCCCATCCGTTACCGATACCCTGGGAGATCCTCTGTCTCCTCCTTCATGGTGGAGAATGAGCAATGGGCTACACTCACACAGGGTGGAAGGGAATGTGTGAGGGGGAGAAGGATCATTTAAATGAGAATCCTGAGTCAGAACCCGGCACAGTCCCAATGGCTGAGTTGGGCAGTCGTATGTCAACCTCCAAATCCGATCACAGGGGAAGAAGTGGGGGCACAGACCTTTCTCTCAGTGTCTTCAAGCCACTCCCCATAAATCCCTGCCTGGAATGAATCAGGGGAACGTCTTCACCTCGCTAAGGTCCAGTGTCCTCGTCTGCCAAATGGGATCGTGACTGTAAGGAGGAAAGGAAATGACAATTCAACGAAACTATATGGAAAAGAGCTTTGGAACCAGTAAGGCATTGGCACAGGTTGGCAAACGGTCAGCCCGAGGGCCAGAACATTGCTTTTCATTTGAATTACATCAGGCACATCAGGACCCTCCAGTTGCCCCAGTCCTCACCACTCCCTATTGCTCACTCCAGCCTACTCCACACTCTCACTCCTGAAGGCATGTGAATTTGTCACCCTTGCTACACAATATTAGTTACCAAAGTGCCTGCTCTTCTGTCAACTGCCCGTGTAGGAGAGGCACCCAGCAGGGGAGAGAGGAGGTGTGGCTCCTTGAATGCCTGGGGCCACTCTGCTCCACCCAAGTCTTCGCACTCCACTGAGGTCCAGGCCAAAGCCCCGTCAGTCTCAGCCCCAGTAGTTTTCCATGAGCTGAGAAGCTGCCAAACCTGCATGCTGCCAAGAAGGCATGCCTTCCTTTAGCCTTTAAGTACGGAGAATAAATCTGCAAACTCCTAAACTGCCAAATTCCTGGTCTGCTAGAGCCGGAGAGGCTAAATGCTGCTTACAAGTCTGGCTCCCAGATGCCTGAAATACCACCGTTATCAACACGTTCCTCCACGTTAAGCATTGCCCTGTAAAGCTGAAAGATCTAGCGAGAGGGCAGGAGAGTGAGCCCAAACTAGGCTGGAGCAGATCCTTAAGAATAAGCTGCAGAAGTGTGGGGGGCAGATGCTGTAAGCTGAAGACAAAGCCGGTGGAAGAGCGGGAGAGGGAGAGAGACATGGAGAGGTGCTTCAAGAGGAAGTTCCCCATCTTTTCAAGGGCCAGAGTGAGCAAGGAAGGGAAGTAGAGGAGGACAAGAGCTAAAAGCAGGGTGGCCACCGAGGCCAGTATGGACAACCAATCCCATGGTGCAGGCGGCAGCGTTCACTCTGTTTGCTAAGTGAGCAAATGACCTCCTGCAGGAACAGAGGTGGCTGAAACCGCCCCAAATTGCTCTCCCCAACCCCTTCTCCTGCTTTCTTCCATCCAACCCTCATACACACAAAGGAATATCAAATGTCCCCCTGCTGCGAGGATTCTGCAAGGATTCTACTTCCACTGGGATAGAAAGATGATATATGGGACCCCTGGATCAGAACATATCATCTGCTGTCTCATCAAAGGCAGGGGACAGGCATACAGGCCCCAGGAAATCACCCCAGAGCTGAGGACCTCATCAGCAACCCCCACCCCAGGAGGAGCCTGGGGGTCAGTTCTGACAGCAGACCCTGACACCTTCCCTTTTGTCCTCAGGGAGAAAGAGTCTTCAGGAGTAGAAGGGGAGTGAGGTGGAGAGACTCAGCTGCCTCCAGATTCCTTGACTTTGCTGTGTGGATCCAGGCAAGATACTTAACCTCCATCCCCAGTTCCCTCCTCTGCAAAATGTGCACAGCTATAGTATCTGCTTCACAGGGCTGCCGAGAATCCAAGGAAGGGGCTCCAGGGTAGGGATTTGAGTTGAACCCGGTAGGATGGGCCAGATTTCGACGGGTATTCCAGGTAGGGAGTCAAGGCTGAGGGCAGGGGCTGGGGGATACAAGGCATGTCTGGGGCGTAGCCTGTGGTCAGGGAAGAGAATTCTGGAAAGGCAGCTATGGCTTGATTACTGAGGCTCTTCACCACCCAGTTAATGACCTTGAACTTGATTCCATAAGCAGCGGAGAGCTATTGAGGGGTCCTTGCATTTAACAGAGGCTATCAACGCCCGAAGTCATGATTTGTTTCCGGCCCTGGAAGGTGCCTGGTTGCAGCTTTAGCTGTCAAATCAGTCGGAGGGAGTCCCCTCCATTAGGGTCAACAGTGGCCCCCAATCCCTTCCCTTCCACCCCTTCTGTTTCTAGGACCCGACTGTGACACCAGATAGAACTGGTCTCAAACATGGGTTCTGTCATATCGGTAGGTGACTGGGCCAGACCCGTAATCCCAGGAACCTCAGGTTCCTCGTCAGAAATAGGGAGGAATAACATTGTTCTCACAGGGTCGTGAGAATGGTCCGAACTGGCGCATGTGGGGTCTCCAGCCCAGCCGGTCCGTGGCGGATGCTGGTGGGACCAGAGATGTCCTCTTCCCACTAGCTGGCAGGGCTGCAGGCAGCAGGCAGCTTTCATCTCTAATTGCCCACACTCTTCTCCTGTGTGGCTCTACAAGCAGCAAGAGAGAGAATGGCCCATGACTGGAAACCTCGAGGCCAGGCTTGGGCCTATTGGAAAAATATGGAACAATTATGAACGGCAGAAAGATGGTTTTTCTCTGTTTCCTTTGGCAGAGAGTAGAAAACCTGCCTAGAGGCTGGATTTAAGGGAGGGAGAAGACAGGGAGGAAACTGTAGTTGTGCTAAGTGTCCTGGGAAGAGAACTCGTGTTTTCTGTGGCCCTACTAAGGCACGGTGATAGACACCTTCGTCAATGCAGCCGGCCCCCACCCCGCCCCAGGCGCCTTCTGCATGCCCAGTGCTGATCTGGGTGCGGGGCTTTGCTCCAAATCTGGGTTAGTCCAGAGTTGGAGCAGGCAGACAAGGTCCCTGCCCTCAGGGAGGAGGACCAGTGAGATGAAGTAAAAGCAAACAATAAGGAAGAATCTCAGTGCTGACTGCTATGAGAAATTGGAGCCCGGTGAGCTATGAGGGAGGGGCGTGTGCTAGGAGGCAGCCTGGGGACCTGAGAGAGGAGGTCCAGCCTGCCATTCAAAGTGGGAAGAGCGTTTCGGGCAGCAGGAAATCTGCCAGGATGCTCGCCTGTGCCCTGGCCTCTTGGCCTCACCAGAAGCCCAGGCTCTGAATACTCTTTCCCCATTGTACAGGTGAGGAGACTGAGGGTTGGAGAGAGAAAGTGCCTTGCCCAGGGCCCAGGGCAATGGGAGGATTGGAGCCAGCACTCCAAGGCCCCCACTCCTTTCTGCATTCTCATCTTGGTGCCCTGGATCCAGTTGAAAGGATGGGGTAATTCACACATCACTTCTTCCCAGACCCAGTGAAGGAGGAAAGTTGGTGTGACTTTTTCCAGATCCTCCATGAGAATGGCCCACAGGACCCAGAGCCTGGCAAACTGCAGGGGCAGTGCCCCAAATTGCCACCCCAGGAGCAGTAGCAGTTCAAACATTGCCCTAGAAGGTGCTTCTCCAGGACTTCTCCTGCGAGCCTGTGTGGCGGGATACACATCAGGATAAGGGCACGTGTCTGTCTGCCTGAGCAGCATAACCCAGGAAACCTCCTGGCGTGCACAGACCCGTCTACAGGAGGGCTCCTGGCCCGAGGACGGACTGGCCAGGCTCCCAGGAGATCCCCAAGCACCCAGTCTCTGTGGTCTGAGAGGGCCAGGAATTTTTGGGAATAGTGAGTTCCCCCTCCCTGGAGGTGATCAACCCCAAGCAGAAGGGGAACCCTGCATAGCTAATAGCCACCTTCAGCCCTCCAGCCCTCTTTACCGGGTTAGCCCAGAGTTGGAAGCATGTGAACCCACAGGACATGGAAATGTACAGAGGGCTCTGCAGACCTGTGGGAGTCACACTGACAATTAGGTGATGGGACTCTGGGAGGAGCTGGGATCCGTGGCCAGGGAGGTCTTGGCCAATTTCTGATAAGTCACTTATCCGAGGACAGCATGTCCTGTTACAACATAATTCCACCAAAAAAAAAAAAAACCCTGAATTAAACCTAAGGTATAGATAATAATTTATTCAGATACATTATATCACTATTTTAAGATGAGTTACACAGGAACAGTTTAACAACTAAGTGGCATCCATGGGCTGACAGCATAGACATTACCTGGGAGCTTGCAGAAAGATTCTCAAGTCCTACTTTGGACCTTGAATCAGAATTTGTGCTTTAGCAAGATCTTCAGATAATTTATATGCACGTGTAAAAACTTCAAAAGGAGGTATAATCCTGATTCTCATACAGATACACAATAAGCCTGGGTCAGAAGTTTTATTTCACTCATTCATTAATGAGGAAACCACTAAGATGTTACAATCATTTCAAAGAAGAATGCAAACATAGACATATAATATAGGTCAGCAGGAATCTGACATGAATTTACAAATAGTTGCAAAAGTGGCAAAAAATCTATAGGGCAATAATCAATTGCATTGCTTTGGGCATAATTGATATTTATATGGACAAGAATCATTTGGATTACCATCAGTTTTTTACAATTTGCAGAATTGTAAAATAGCTCAGATAACTAAATTAGTCTGAGAAAAAACAAAACCCAGAAGAGTACACTGGGACATCCAGTAATCTGTATCTTTTTCCCTTTCTTTTTCCCCCCATTTTAGTCGTTTACAGTTTTTCTTGACACGCATTACAGCTTGTTAAGCACCTCTTAGATCCCTTCTGGTCTCTGGCATGCCTGAACCCAGACTATGACTAGAGCAAACTTTTGAGCAAATCCCAGTGCCTGTCAGGCTCTGCTTGGGAATGAGCCTGGGGATGGGGGTGGGGCAGGAGCAGGCCGTGATATATTCTACTGACATGATATATTCTCATTTGCCTGTCTCTACTACTACTATTACTATTGCATGCTGGGCCCAGGTGGAACTGTCATTCAAGATGCTATCAAAACATCTAAAAGGACAGAGACGCAGGTCTTCATCAAGCTCAGGCTGTTTGGACCTGCTTGCAGTAATTGCCAGGACATGAAACTTCATTCTGTTTGTGCTTTGATATCACAGTGCCTGGTGTTGTGCCCGTGGGAGAAGATCCAAGCTCTCATTGGCCCCTTAATTACTGGTTATCAGTCTCTTTATCTAAAGGAACTACTAGTTGTGTGTAAGCAGAGTGGCTTCGGGGGCTAGAGAATGAACAACTGTTTAGGACCCTCATGTCTGGTCTGGGTCGTTGCTTTTCTGGGGCACTTCGCCATGGAGGTTGAGAAGCAGATCTGGTATCAGACAGGTCTGGGGTTGAATCCTGGCTCTGCTGCCCTCTAGTAACTGGGCTGCTTGTCTAAACCCTGCCAGGAGTTGCGAGCATGGACCAGGAGTGGCGAGCAACCCAGTGGACACAATGGACGTGAGGCTTATAGTGTAGCAGGGAAGAGATATGAAAGAAAACATCACACGTGTTGTTTTCTTTCACACGTGTAAGTTACCATTATAGTAAGCGCCATCGAGGAAAAGCCTACTGTGCAAAGGAGTGTGTAGTGGGAAGATCTTTCCTTGTCTAAAGAATCAAAAGACTTCCCAGGGAAAGCTTAGACTTAAGAGTGAGTTGCAGGTGAGGCTGTTTAGCAGGCAGAGGAAACAGTGGCGGCAAAGGCCCTGACTGGGGAGGGAGGGTTGGGTTGCTCAAGATGCAAGGAGAGCTCCTGGGAGTGGTGACTCTCAATTGTTTATGGACTTAAGAACATTGGTTAAAATGTAACTTCTTGAATCCTACCTCCAGAAATTCTGATTCCACAGGTCTAGGGTGCAGCCCAGGGATCTGCATTTTTAATAGGCATAGAAGGAAATTTAGAGAAAAATATTGCTTAGAGCTACATGTTGAGCAATACTGGGTTAAAGTCTAATGAGCATGGCACAAAATAAGGTGAGTCATTTAACTTCTCTAAGCAGCTCTTAGCTAAAGCATCACGTAGGAGTTGCAGGGTGGCAAGATGATTAAAGGAGAGAAGCTGCGCACAGCACCTAGCATAGGGCCTAGCAGGCAGCCGGTGCCCAGCAAACCCCTGCACGTGTAATACTGCCCTTCCCAAGTCAAGCCTATGGAACTCCTGAGGTGTGAAGGAGTGAGCCAAGCTCAGGAGTCAGACGGCCCATGTTCTAGCTCAGCCAGGCACTTGCCTCCGCACCTTGGGCAAGATCCTTCCCCTCACTGGACCACTTTTCCCACTGTCAAAGGAGAAAGTGTAATTAGGTGACTCCTACCCTTTACCCATCCACTACCTGCCATCTTGAATTCTCACGCCTTGCCCAGGGCTCCCTCACCAAATTCAGTAGTCCTCAGCTTGGCTGCTGCCCATTAGAGCCACCAAGAGGACTTTTTCAAACGCCAGTTAAATCAGGATCTCTTGGGGGTGGGTCCCAGTGTTGGTAGCTTTTTTCGCTACTCAGGCAAATCTAGTAAGAACCAGCACTCTAATTCCTTATATACTGCTTTTGTCCATACGAGTAAAATGGGGCCTCAGAGGAAACATCCTGCTCCTCAATTCTGAATTGAAATCTCAGGAAGCACCCAAGCCAGTAGAGCCTTAGGCTCCATCCAGCACCACACCCCCACACAACACTCTGTTCCTTCACAGACAGGGTCTCACTCTGTCGCCCAGTCTGAAATGCAATGGCACAATCATAGCTCACTGCAGCCTTGAACTCCTGGACTCAAGCGATCTTCCCACCTCAGCTTCCCTAGTAGCTAGGTTCATGCCACTATGCCCAACTAATTTATTTATTTTTATTTTTTTGTAGAGATAGGATCTCTCTAGGTTACCCAGGCTGATCTCAGACTCCTGGCCTCAAGTGATCTTCCTGCCACAGCCTCACAAAATGTTGGGATTTTAGGCGTGATCCTCCATGCCTGGCCAAAACTCTGTTTTTTAATATAGTTTTAAATATAAATTTAAAAAGCTGGGCGTGGTGGCTCACGCCTGTAATCCTAGCACTTTGGGAGACTGAAGTGGGTGGATCACCTGAGGTCAGGAGTTCAAAACCAGCCTGGCCATCATGGTGAAACCCCATCTTTAAAATAAATAAATAAATAAATAAATAAATAAATTTTAAAAATATTGGTAAAGTAAAAATCCATATTTAAACAAAATAAAACAATAAAAGGTGGCTCCTCATTCACCCCTGCTATCCCCAAAGGCTACTATATTTGAATTAATCAACTTTATTGAGGTGTCCAATTTATATAGTATAACAGGCACACATTTAAACCGTAGAGTTGGGTGAGTTTTGACAAATGGCTACTGCTACACTCCCACCCACAGTGTGACATCACTTTTCACAGTAGCTGTTTTTCTTCCTTTGGTGGTTTTTTCTCCTCTGGTGTTTTTTCTGTATCATATATTAATGCTGATGTTTTTCATTTATCAACTTTAGATCAGGTAGCATGTAATTAATCCTTCAACCAGGAAACTGTTGAAAGTGAAAAGGCACAGAACGAATAATCACAGGACAACAGTATAAAATAAGTCTTTCCTAGGCAACTCAGGGTGTGTGGTCAACCTCACATTATCTATTTATGACCAGCCATCATAAATATTAAATAATATGAAGATTTAATTCATATACCCCATCTCTAGCCCCCTTCCTCTGCCCAATTTGTGCTATTTTTGTGCCTATTTTAATTTCTCTATTGCTTAACTTGGCAAATTTAAATAACATTTCTGGGCCTCTATTTCTGGAGCCATTTGGTAAGATAAGAATATTAGTACCCCTATTCTGCCCCCCTATCTTTATCCACTTCTATCTCCCAATTTCTTATTTCATTCATCTTTGTCTTGTCAAGGTTGATAATCTTTGCTTCTATTTTGTCCTTGTTATTAAGCCTGTCCTATGTTGTCTATGAAAGCAAGGCTTGGTGTTTATGTTACTGTGATGATGTGGCTTTGTTCCCCAAGGACTGTATTATGAGTGATCACAGTTCCTTCTCTATGGTTACAGTATCATTACTCCTATGCCTCCAGCAGGCAAATGCTTCCAGCATCAACAGTAAGAGAATCTTCCTTTCTTACTCTCTACCAACTCCTCCAAATCACATCAAATTTCAGTTTGCTTTATATTTGAACCATTAACTTCTTTTTTTTGTTTTTGAGTGAGAGAGAGGTTCTCATTCTCTTGCCCGGGTTGGAGTGCAGGGGTGTAATCACAGCTCACTGCAGCCTTGACCTCCTAGGCTCAAGCAATCCTCCCACCCTGGTCTCTGTAGCTGAGACTACAGGTGCGTGTCAGCACCACCAGCTAATTTTTGTATCTTTTGTAGAAACGGGTTTCGCTGTGTTGCCCAGGCTGCATTAACTTCTTATCAAAGGATTTTTTTCTTCCTCCTCCTTTGGTGTCTCTGTTGCACTTGCTTTGGAAAGAAGCACAGACCTCTTCACCATATTCCTAATATCTTCCAGCCTCCTTTTGTATATTTCTCGGAATCTATTCCTCTCTTCTTTCATGCCTTTCTACTGGGTCCCTGATCCTCTATTCTTGTTTGTTCAAAGGGTTCTCTGGACCTGCTGCACAGAGGTCATTCTGGAATTCCTTTACGTTAGATCCTTGAGTTTATTCTACCAGTTTTTTCTCCCTTAACATTATTCTTCATGGTGTCTAAGCTGAAATACACATTCAATAACTTCTCAGAAAGAAAGCATGAGAGGTAAATTTTTGAGTTCCAGAATGTCTGAATATAACTTTATTTATTTTTTGCCTTCACCCTTGACTGATAGTTTGGCCGTTTGTAGAATTTCAGGTTCAAAGACATTTAGACTTAGCACTTAGAGACGGAATATAGTGATAATGTTAAAACCCCGATCTCTGGCATAAAGCTGCCAGGGTTTAAATCTTTGCATTTCCTAGAACCCAGCAAGTCTCTCTGTGCCTGTTTTCTCATAAATAAGTCAAGATAAAAATAGCACTTACCTCATAGAGTTGTGATGAGGGTTAACCCGTTTACGTATGTAAAATGCTCAGAGCAGAGTCTGCACATAGTGGGTGTAAGAGTTGGCTATTATTCTCTGGAGGTCCATTGTTGCTATAGAGGATTATGATGTCACTCTTATTCCTGTTTATTCGTCAGAGTCAATGTTCTGGTTCTTGTGAGCTGATGTTCTCGTTTCCATAGAAATATCCAGGATCTGCTTTAATCTTTAATATTCTTAAATTGCACAATTCTGTGTCTGCTGGGTATTCTCTTAGCTCTTTCCACTTAAAGACTCAGTGTCCCTTTTTGGCTCTGGGGACTTTTAAAACGTAATTATTTCTGCAATAATTTTCTTTCCTCCATCTTCTTTCTTTTCTTGTTCTTGAACTCCTACTGTTAGTTAGATATTGGACCCCTTGCATTGATCTGTGTGAATATCTTTTTCCTCCCATACTTTATGCCATTGGCTCCGTGTTCTGGGAGATTTTCTTTACTTTGCGTTTGAAGCTTTCAATCGATTCTTTTTTTTACAATTTTTAGCAACAGTCATTTCCAGGAGGTCCTTCTCTTTTGCTGATCGCTCCTTTTCTGTGGCACTGTCTCCGGACTTTTAGAGCACTGCCACTATGCCTTCCTTTCAACTTGTGTGGACTCCAGAGATGTTTCTGCAGAATTCTTGGGCTTTTGGAAACATGATTTGAAAATCTCTGACCTATGCATTTGATCAATAAGCTTTATGGGTTTATTGAGCCATTACCAAGATGAATGAGTTATAGTCTATCATCTCAGCCTTCAACAAACTACTCTGACGCAGAGACAAACATGAAAAGAAATAACGGCAATATGACAGGTGCACAGGAGGTCCTTTCAGAGGGAAAGTAACCAACAGCCTGTTGGAGATGAAGAAAGAGAAAACCCTTGAACTCTTCTTAAGGTAGTGTGCAGAAGACTCTCATACAGGTTCATGAGCAGACTGGTAACATTTCAGAAATTTTGTGAGCTGGTTTTCAAACAGTTATTTAAAAATTAACTTAGACAAACTTATGATTAAATACATTATAGCAAAAACAAAGCTAATGAATGCCAAAAATTCATCACTTCCTACTGATCACATCTTACAATTATCTATGTGTTGAGGTTGTTTACATCCATTGTATATGTATGGCAGAAATACTATATCAAGGTGTGTTTCTGAGCATCTCTGTTCAACTCCTCCTGCAGTAACTGTTGTTGGTGTCTTGAAATCAGCTATGGTGGGAATATTTACATCACAGAAATTGACAAATGCTACAAATCAGGGCCTGGCTACTGTTTTGTAGATAGTCTAGAGTTAAGAAAATAATGGAGAAAATGTTTATGTAGCTTAAACTTAAAAAGTATGTTGTGCTGGTAGCCTTTATGTTGTAAATAGCATGACAAAGAATTGAGGACATATTCTTCTGGTATTCAAAAACTATTATTTAATTCAGCTAATAAGTCATTTGTGTCACTGCCAAATGAATGAAATCCATGCCTCCATTGTTTCATTTCCATCAAACTTATTAATGTAAAAGAAATCAGCAAACAACATTCACACAGGAAATATACTTATTTGGTGATCGTAATAATAATTTAACTATGTATACAAAAGTTTAGGAAGTATCAGCAAGAGTGTTCTATGCAAATCAATTTACTAAATAAAATTGATAATAAAAGATACTGCATATTTTATTATTAGTAGTAAATTAAGTGCTACACTCCTTGATGGCAATAAAATTTATATTAACTTATGTGTATATATATGTATACATGTATTTGTTTCTGGAGAGCCAGTTGATAGTACTTACCAGCACACCACTGAGAATAGTGGAGCATGCTCAGGCCCTATAATCAGATAGACCTGCACTGGAGTTCCAGTGTGTCCGTTTATAAGCTGTATGACCTTGGGTGAGTTATTTAACTCTGTACTCTTTCTAAGTCTCATCAATAAAATGAAACTGTGGATGCAATGTGCTAATATTGATAAAAAAAAAAAAAGTACGGTGTGGGTTGGGCACGGTGGCTTATGCCTGTAATCCCAGCACTTTGGGAGGCCGAGGCAAGCAGATCACAAGGTCAGGAGTTTGAGACCAGCCTGGCCAAAGTGATGAAACCCCATCTCTACTAAAAATACAAAAATTACCAGGTGTGGTGGCAGGTGCCTGCAATCCTAGCTACTTGGGAGGCTGAGGCAGGAGAATTGCTTGAACCCAGAGGCAGAGGTTGCAGTGAGCTGAGATCATGCTATTGCACTCCATCCTGGGTGACAGAGCAAGACTCTTGTCTCAGGAAAAAAATAAAATAAAATGAAATTGTATGGTCTGGAGGTTAAGAATCCATGCTCAGAAACTGAGCTGCCTTGATTTGAACCCTGGCTCCTCACTTACTAATTGTGTGGCATTGGCTGAGTTGCTGTTAGATGGTATATTAGCCAACATTCTAACAGAAAAGGAGCAGCAGTAGTAGATGACACACATAAAGGAACTGGCTTACATAATCACGGGTTCTAGCAAATCTAGTCTGTAGGGCAGGCCATCAGGCTGGAAACTCTTGAGCAGAAGCTAATGCTGTGGGTTCCAGGTAGAGTTTCTTCCTCCTCAGGAAAATCTCAGTTTTGCTCTTAAGGCCTTTCAACTGATTGGATCGGGCCCACCTAGATCATAGAGGATAAACTCTTTTACTTAAAGTCAGGTGATTACAGGTGTTAACCACATCTACAAAATCCTTCACAGCAACGCCTACATTAGCATTTGACTGAGTAACTGTGGACTCTAGCCTGGCCATGTGGACGCATAACACTAGCCTTACAGATAGGAATAGTGAAATCAGACACCTTATGGGTTTTTACAAGGACAGAACAGAGCAGTACTCAGGAACAGCTCAGACAGCACCTGGCCGGAGTAAGTGCTCATTATGTTACTAACCTCTGTTCTTGCTAGGACTAAAATTTGTTTCCCAGGCAACCACAGCACAAGAAAGGGCCAGGGACCTTGCAAAGGAAGGTGTGGTTGAGGCCCCAGCACATCACTGAGGCTGTGGAGATGGCTGCCTGAGGCCTTGCCCAGAGGAAGCTGAGAGAGACAGAAGGGAGCCCACAGCTGTGGGACCCAGCAGAGCACATTCAAATGGAAACCAGCTATGATGGGTGACACTTATGGGAGCTCCTTGTGGGGCAGGACTGGTTGGCTCAGTGGTGAGAGGCGCATGGCCGGAAGATGAAGTGGTTACAGGTGTCAGACAGGAGGCCTTGCTGGCGGCGGGCGGGTGGCCACAACGGTGGATGTTTCATTAGCTGCTGACTGAGGATTTCTGTTGCTTTCATTTGCTGCCTCAGCCAGTAGCTAGGTTTAAAATAAATTTCAGGAGATCAAACTCAAATCCCCAGACTGGCATCCCTAGACCCCAGGAGGGCTTCCGGCACAACTGTACAATCTGCAGAGTTTATCTCAGGCAGCTGCAATGGATGTCACCTTAATGCCCCTTCCTCTCCCTGGGAGCCCTCTCCTCCAGCTCTGAGACCTCTTGCTCTTCCTCAGATTCCCCACCTCAAGTCTCTGTCCCAGCAAACTCCAGTCCATCTGGAGCCTGATCAGCCTCCCACCGCAGAGGTATGCAGAGCTAAGGGGGCGACAGGCAGAACTGACTGCTCTTGGCTTCATGGGTTAAGGTGTCACCATGCCCAAGAAGATCTGGGGGCCCAGGAGAGAATCCTGCCAGAAGGGTGTCATATCACCCGGTGGGGAGGGGGGATGCCTGACACCTGAGCCTCTGTGCAAGGAAAGATTTGAGCACAAAACACACTTGCACACAAGTGTCAGTCCCCTAGGAAATGCCAGAGCTGGTAAGAGCGCCGGGCCATTTTGCCTCACTCCTGTCATTTTCACAGATGAGGAAAGCAAAGCTCTGGGAAGCAAAATGCCCTCCCTCACACAGCTAGGAAGCCACTGGGTAACTGAGCCCACACCCAGTTTCTGGGTGTGGGCCCTGTTCTGCCACAGTCAGCAAATGAGTAGGGGCAGCTTCCCAAGGCAGAGAACCACCAAGAATTACAAGCAGGCCACATAAATCCCCGAGTTGTGCCTTCCCTGGGCAGCCCCACCCTGGCCAGACCTGGTGGCCTTGGCAGCCTCCCGGCCAACCCTACTTTCCAACTTGGGGCTGAGCAGGCTGGGCCTCCAATCACTTCAGTCACATGAGGACTGAGCAGTTTTACTCTGGCTTGCCGGGGGTGGGAGAGTTGGAGCCAAGCTGTGCTCCTCCAGGGACAGAGGACCAACCCGGGAGGTTGGTCAGACAAGTCCTGCCTATGGTGACCTCAGGCCTCACTTGTCTTGCACATGGCTGCACCACCAGCCCAACCACCCCCTCACCGTGTCCTCTCCAGTGGGACCTTCCCTATTCCCCAGGCCAGATGTAAACACGCAGCCATGGCTCCCTTGGTCTGCAACCTATTCTTTTGCTCTCTCTCCAGCTTTCCTTTTCAGGTCACTAAATTTAGTGGTGCTGCCCCCACGCCAACTCTCGCCTCTAGTTCCAACAGCACTGTGTCTATTCTTCACAGCAGCTCTTGATGTATTTTTTAGTTTATACTTTCTGTTCTTTTAGACTGGGAGCTACTAGTCTCATTTGGTTCTATTTGTCATTGAATGCCAGAATCAAGCCAGGTGTTTCTGGTACCAACTAGCGCTCAACATACTGTTTTGTGAATAAGAAAAAGGATGGACAGAGGGATAGATGGGTGTTAAATAAATGAATTGATGGATGACTGTTATATGGCTGGATGCAAGGATAACAGAATGATGCGGAATAGACAGATGGGTGGATAGATGTTGGATGAAAGGTTGGATGGATGGGAGGAAATAAAGATGATTGGGTAGATGAGTGGATGGGTGGATATGAGATAATTGGATAGATGAATGGATGGATACATATGAGATGGATGGATAGATGAGTGGATAAGTGAATATGAGATGGATGGGAAGATGAGTGAATGGATGAACATGAGATGGATGGGAAGATGAGTGGACGAGTGAATATGAGATGGATGGGAAGATGAGTGGACAGGTGAATATGAGATGGATGGATAGATGAGTTGATGAATGAATCTGAGACAGGGGTAGATGAGTGGATGGGTGAATCTGAGATGGATGGGTAGAGGAGTGGATGAATGAATCTGAGATGGATGAGTAGAGGAGTGGATGAGTGAATATGAGATGGATGGATAGATGAGTGGATGAATGAATCTGAGATGGATGGGTAGATGAGTGGATGAGTGAATCTGAGATGGATGGGTAGAGGAGTGGATGAGTGAATCTGAGATGGATGGGTAGAGGAGTGGATGAGTGAATATGAGATGGATGGATAGAAGAGTGGATGAATGAATCTGAGATAGATGGGTAGATGAGTGGATAAGTGTATCTGAGATGGATGGGTAGATGAGTGGATGAGTGTATCTGAGATGGATGGGTAGATGAGTGGATGAGTGAATTGATGAACGAGTAAGAGGACAACCAAAGTGACCTTTTCCCTCTGTAGAGCTTCTGTTGTCCCTGCTCATTTGAAGGCCCAGAGTATGACTTTACCATATTATATTTCCAGAGAACCACACCCCCACCCATTCCTCAGGTCCTACTGATCTACCTCTAACAGAAGGCAAAGCATGAAGTATTGGTCCCACTTGGTGAGTCAGGAAGCTGAGATCTAGAGCTGTTATGGCTTCTTTCTTTCATGGACACCCAGCAAGTGCAAAGCAGAGTGGAAATCAGCCAGCAGGCTTCTCACCTCCACTCCATCACAGGCTTCCATTGCCTCTCTCTGAGGACTGCACTTGGCCAAGTTGACCCCACATACCTGTCCCCAGTGTGGCCCAGAGCCCCCTTTGGCTCCCAGTTGGCTGCATGTTTGTCATGACTCATGAGAGAGCGGTCAGCCCCATCTTTTCACACAGGCCCTGTCTGATTGGGCTCTTTGCTTCCTCTAGGAAGGAACTATATTGAGAGAAAAATTAGGAGAGATTAGGTCCCTCCTCCCATCCCCACTGGACCAAAGCTGGGCCCGTAAGTTCACAACACACTCAAGAGGCAGGCGGGGACACCACTGCACCTTTCTTCTCTAACCCTTAACCTTGACAACCGTGTCCAGGCCTCACCATGATCCCGCAGGAGGCCAGCTCTAATGAGAAAGCCAGTACAAAGCCACTTTGAATTACCCATTAGAGAAGTACAGCCAGTTATCACATGTAAAAAGTCCTAATAACTTTTTTCCTATCAATTTAATATTTTAAACTTTATAAGAAATACTGTTAGATGTATATATTGCAAAAATATACAAAGAAATCCTCAAATGTTAGCATCTTACCACACTTGCTTAATAATTTTCCTTTATAATTCTCTATGTATCTATGTATATGTATGTATATGTCTACCTATACAAATACGTATATATACATAGATGCATGTATACATGTGTGTTCCTGAAGCATTTAAAAGTAAATTGCAGAAGTCTTTTTGTCTCTAAGTACTTCAACATGTTTTTATTTAAAAAAGGACATTCTCTTACATAATCACAGTACAATTGTCAAAGAAGTCAAGAAATTAACATTGCTGCAGTAGTAACTACCGATCTTATCCAGATTTCACCAGCTGACCCACTAATAACATTTTGCTAATCCAGGATCCAACCTAGGATCACACTTGCATTTGGTTTCTGTGTCTCTTTCATCCTTTTTTAACTGGGAACAGTCTCAGCCTTCCTTGGTTTTTCATGGCCTTAACATGTTTGAAGAGAACCAGCCAGTTATCTTGTAAAATGTCCCTCAATATGGATTCGTGTGATGATGTTTTCTCTAAATTATATTCAGAATTGCAGGTTATGCAAATTTGGCAGGTTGCCATAGAAATGATGCTGTGTCCTTTTCAGCGCATCATATCAGGAAGGGCACCATGTTGCTCTGTCTCCTTGCTAGGGATATTAAGTTGGATCACTTGGTTAAGGGTATTGTGAGGTTTCTCCACTGCAGTTGCTCTCTTTCCCTTTGTAAAATAATGAGTGTCTTGTGAGAAGATACTTTGAGATTATATAAATATTCTGCTTCTCATCATGCATTTCCCCACCAATTTTAGCATCCATTGATAATTCTTGCCTGAAACAATTATTGCTATTGTGGTTTCCAAATGGCGATTTTTCCAATTCCAACATTCCTTCTATGTTTATTAGTTGGAATCCTTCTATAGGTAAGAGCCTTCTCTTCCTCTCTGTTTATGTATGTATTTATTTATATCAGTATAGACTCAAGGATTTTTCTTTTGATGGTGAGTAATAATCTGATATTATTGTTAATTAATTTTCATGTTTTCTTTTGAAATAATTATAGATTGTTAAGGAGTTGCAACATTAGTGCAGAGAAGTCCTGTGTACCTTTCACCCCGTTTCATCCAATGGTTGTGTCTATATAACTACAGTGCAAAAACCAGGAAAATGACATTGGGACAATGCAGATGCATAGTTCTGTCATTTTATTACCTGTGTAAATTTGCGTAACCACTGCCATAAAGATGCAGAACGATTCTGTTACTGCAAAGATCTCCCTCATGCTATTTCCATCGTCCCAAATCCCTGGCAACTACTAATCTGTTCAGCATCTCTGTATTTTTGTCATTTCAAGAATGTTTTAGAAATGGAATTGTACAGTATGTGACCTTCGAGATTGAATTTTTGTGTTGCTCCATATAATGCCCATGAGAGTCATCTGAGTTCTTGGGTGTCTCAGTATTTCGTTCATTAACAAAAAGGAAATACTCAACAATAAAGCTGAATGATATTCTATGGTATAGATATACTAAGTTACTTTCACCATTCACCTATTGTAAGATATTTGGAATGTTTCCAGTTTGGGGCTATTACAAATAAAGCTGTTATGAACAGTAATGTACAGGTT
This sequence comes from Plecturocebus donacophilus, assembly GCA_004027715.1. NCBI lineage: Eukaryota > Metazoa > Chordata > Mammalia > Primates > Pitheciidae > Plecturocebus > Plecturocebus donacophilus. Next base: position 78,819 of record PVKP010002241.1, read on the forward strand.
TTTGTGTGGACATGTTTGCCTTTCTCTGGGCTTAATGCCCAGGAGTACGATTGCTGGGTCATATGGTAAGTATATGTTTAGACTTTTAAGAAACCACCAAACTGTTTTCCAGAGTAGCTGCACCATTTTATATTCCCATCAGCAGCATATGGGAATCCAGTTTCTCTGTATCCTAGTCAATACTTGTATTGACTAGGATATGTATTGTCACTATTTTTTATTTTAGCCATTCTGATAGGTGTGTAGTGATGGTTCATGGTGGCTTCAATTTGCATTTCCTTTTTAAAATTTATTTTCATCTGTTTAGAGACAGGGTTTTGCTCTGTTGTCCAGGCTGGAGTGCCATGGCATGATCATAGCTCACTGCAGCCTTGAACTCCTGGGCTAAGCCAATCCTCTTAGCTCAGCCTCCCAAGTAGCTAAGACTACAGGTGTGCACCACTGTCCCTATAGAGATGGGGCCTCACTATGTTGCACAGGCTGATCTTGAACTTCCTGCCTGAAGCAACTCTCCTGCTTTGGCCTCCCAAACCACTGGGATTACAGGCATGAGCCACCGTGCTCGGCTTACGTTTCCTTAATGGCTAATGATGTAGAATACCTCTTCATATGCTTATTTACCATCCATATACCCTCTTTGGTGAAATGTCTCTTCATGTCTTTTGCCCACTTTCTAATTGGATTGCCTGCCTTCTTACTCTTGAGTTTTGAGGGTCAGATAGGTGGTGTGCAAATATTTTTCTCTCATTATTTATTGTGCTCACATTGTCACTGTTGGCCCTTAAAAGAAAGTTTTCATTTGTTCATCTGACAGATCATTTCCTAGAGCCCACTGGATGCTGAGCACTTGTCTAGGAGCTGGAAATGGATAAGATAGACAGGGCAGGGCCCTGGTCTGTGGAGGCTTACAGTCTGGGGTCAGGGTGTGGGGCAGAAAAAGAAACAGATGGTTTCAACACCATGCAGTCACAGCAAAAAGAGGCAGGGATGGGCTGTGTGGGGACACAGGAGTGAGGAAAACTGGCCAAAGTCTGAAGGATGAGTCTGCACCTGTGAGATGGGTGAGAACGAGGGCATTCCAAGGAGAAGCAAGAGTTCATGATGCAGATGTGCCCGAGTGTTCAAAGTTCATGGCAGCAAAGATTTGGAGGCAAGAGGGCCCTGTGGGGCTTGCTTTGGTGGATTCCTCGAAGTTAGGTTGGAATCTTGGAAGGCACTCGCTGATTGTATAACCAGTACACATGTATACATGGTTACATGGAGTTGATATTTCACCTTTCTCAGACTCAGCTTCTCACTGGCAAGACGAGCTTGGTAATGCTTACTTCCCAGAGACTGCAGGAGGATTAGAAATAATATACATATGGCATCTAGAACAGTACTGGGGATGGCATTAGGTGCTTGACAAACACTAACCTTGGAAAATCAGGATGGACAAACAGAGCACATTTAAAGATTGGCTTGTAGATAGGAACGCCCATCAAAGCTGTGCTTTTTTCAAGGGTGTCTCTCAGGCCCATCCCTGCAATGGTTCCTCTGGCCCTCGGGAGGGAAGGAACCTCCTCCTATCTAGTTAAATCTATTTCCCTGTACTTCGCACCACACTCTTCCACCTCGCTGGGACCAGGGATGTTCTTCTTCAATTAAAACACACTTCTTTTGCTTCCTTCCCAGCAAGGTCTAAATGTCCTTTGGCCACCAGCCTACCACCACTCTCCTTCCTTGCTCAGCCACATTTCTTGGAAGAGTTGTTTGTTTTCACTGTCTCCACTTCCTCCCCAACTCACTCTCTAACTCAGTGTGGTCTCCCCACGGTCCCAACCCCAACCCCAGAACTTCCCTGGTCAAGGTCACCCGTGGCCTCTGTGACACTGACATGAGTCATTATCTCACCAATCACTATGCAGCATTTGAGAAGGTGACCACTTCCTCCTTCTTGAGACATTCTCCTGGCTTGGCTCTCAAGGTGGTGCCTTTGCAGGTCTTTTCCTGCTGTGCCTGGGGGAGCCTCTCGGGAGTGCCTTGGCAGGCTCCTCTTCCTGCACCCACCTCAATGTGACAGGCTCCCCAGGGTTCATTCCTCGGTTTTCTGTTCTTCTCACTCAGCCTGCTCACGTCCTCTTCCTAGGGTACTACCTGACCTCCTTCTGTGCCTTCTGTTAGTTTCTTAGGTTGGAAGACTCTCAGGTCTCTATCCAAGCCACCCGCAGGCCTCACTCCTGAACTGCAGACCACTGGATCCAAATGTCTACTGAATATGGAGCTACAACTCAAATTCAACACCCCCTCCAGAGACCAGACACTCCTCTTTGTATCTCAGCTTTCACAGAACAGCTCCTCACTCTTCCAGCTGCTGAGAGCATAACGGGAAGACACAGGGAAAGGAGTAGTTGGAGAAGTGAGTGATGAGGTCAAAGTTTACTTAGGCCCCAGGGGAAACTGAGGCAGGGGTGTCAGGGAGCAGCTGTTCACAGGTGGCTGGAGTTTGGGAGAGGGATAAGGGGAGGAGATGTGATTTTGCTGATGTTTCAGCTGCTTTGGAGCAGAACTAAAGTCCTGGCTGGAAAACACAGCCTCTCTCCCAGGAGCTTCTCAGCCAGATTGGGCTTGTGGGATGCCAATGCAATGATCTCCAAGGGCAGGAAAGGAAGGATAGAAGAAGGAAAGAAGCAAGGCAGGGAGGAAGTGAGAACCCCGAATATCTGAGACAGGTCTCAGTCAATTTAGGAAGTTTATTTTGCCAAAGTTAAGGACGCACACCAGTAATACAGCCTCAGGAGGTCCTGGCGACATGAGCCCAAGGCGGTCCAAACACAGGTGGTTTTATACATTCTAGGGAGACAGGAGACATCAATCAGCATATGTAAGCTGAAATATCGGTCTGGTTTGGAAAGGAGGGACAACTCAAAGTGGGGAGGGGGCTTCCAGGTCATAGGTAGGTAAGAGATTGTTGCACTGAGTTGTTGATTAGCCTCTCCAAAGGAGGCAATCAGATATGAATGCACAGGGATGATTTTCAATAGAACAGGAGGCGGGTTTGTCCTAAGCAGTTCCCAGCTGGACTTTTTCTTTAGCTTAGTGATTTCGGGGTTCCAAGATTTATTTTCCTTTTGAGGAAGGAAGGAGGGAGGAAGGGAGGACACTGCTTGGTTCAGTGGGGGGAAAGGAGTTGGCCAAGGGAGAACTGAAAGGCCAGAAGTGAAAGTGGCCATGGGGGAGTGGGAAGGGGGATGCACAGGATTAGAGGCCAAAGCAAGAATTGACCTTAGGCCGGGCATGGTGGCTCACACCTGCAATACCAGCACTTTGGGAGGCTGAGGCAGGTGGATCACGAGATCAGGAGTTCAAGACCAGCCTGGCCAAGATGCTGAAACTTTGTCTCTACTAAAAATGCAAAAATTAGCCAGGTGTGGTGCCATGCGCCTGTAATCCCAGTTACTCGGGAGTCTGAGACAGAGAATGAATTGAATCTAGAAGGCGGAGGTTGCAGTGAGCCAAGATTGAGCCTGGGAGACAGAGCGAAAATCTATCTCAAAAAAAAAAAAAAAAAAAAAAAAAAAGGATCTTGATGTGTTGATGAGGTTTGGAGAGAAAAGGTTGAGTTACACTTCTCCCCAGTTCTCCTTGAGAATGTGTGAATTTGTGAATTTGCACTTCCTGCTTTATTCTGGGTGGGTTGAGTTGGGAGAATCACTAATGACAACGGCAAGATAAACAAAAAATAAATAAACAAAAACTACCTCTGACAGGTAGAGTGGAGAAAGGACAGTTGTTGGGCAAAAAAAGAGAAAGCAAACCATTGTCCTGCTTTGACTGACAGTCAGCAAACATTTATTGAAAACACACTAATTCTTAGCACTTTAGATACCACATTTTTTCTTCACAAACATCATATGCAGTAAATGCTTTTATCCTCATTTTTCAGATGAGGAGACTGAGGCTCAGAGACATTACTCAGCTTGTTTGTGCCCACACAGTAATAGGTGGTGGTGTCTGATTTGATACCTATGCTCTTGTTGTCATTGGTTTGTTAAGTCTTTATTTTACCTTTAAAAAAAAATTAAAGTGATACAAGCATGTAGCTTAACAAGTCAACCAGCTCTGCAAAGTTCATAAAGGAAATCAACATTTATCAGACTTCCTCATAGAGGACCACTTGTACTTTTTTTAATGAATTCATTTAATACTTAACCCCCAGATTCTTATCATCTATATTGCTACTTATTGATATTTCTATTTGAAGCATTGTTTATTGACTTTCTTGTATGGAAGAATGAGTTTTAGCACTTTCTTTCTCTCTCTCTCTCTCTTTCTCTCTCTCTCAATACATACATTCACATGTCCTAATCTCTATCCTTCAAATGCAGTCATATAATTAATTTTCTTAAGCAGTGGTGGCCAGGCATGGTGGCTCATGCCTGTAATTCCAGCACTTTGGGATTACAATCAAAGTGGGTGGATCACTTGAGTCAAGGAGTTCAAGACCGGCCTGGGCAGCATAGCAAGACCCTGTCTCTATTTGTTTTTAAGTAAAAAAAAAAAAAAAAAAAAAAAAAAGTATATATATATACGAAAAAAAATCAGTCAGTAGTGACATTATGATGATTAATTACTACTCCTCAGAGCTGATTAACATAGTAAATTAGGATTTCTTTCCCTTTCCTGCATACTTTTTGTTTTCTTCAGATTTGACAACTGGTTTTGTTTTTCCTGGTGTTTGCACAGTTTTCTATTAACTTGTTAATTCAACATTCAGAATGGTCACCAGCTGTCTAACCAGAGTTAGACACATTAATACACAGCAGTCTATCAGATTCATTTCCATGAACAAATGTTTCACAGAGTTTTCTGCTCTTCTCCGATCAGGACTAGCCATCATCTCTGCCTGGGTCATGGCTGTCATCCTGGGCTTTTCCACAATCTTCATTTTGGAAATCTCCTTGGGATCTTTCCATTTTATGTCTTTTCTTTTCTTTGTTCATCCTCTCATTTTGTTTGATATCTACATCCTTCAGGAATTTTCTGACAAAAATGTGCGGGAGTATAATTTTGTACCCTTGGGGCTCTTCCTTCCTGGACTCATTCCCCCCAGAGTGGAGGTTTTTAGTGTCTTTCCTACAGGGTATAAAACCAGATGCAGCTTACTGGGAGATAATGGGAGAAGATGGCTAGGGGACCTCAGTATTCATTATGGAAAAGTTCTCTTACTCCTCCTGTTTTCAGCTGTGCCTCGTGCCCCTCATCTCTGAGCTGAGACTTCCCTTTATCTCCAGGCTTTGGCCATGGTAGGGACTGGGTGGTTGCCTAGCAGTATAGAGTGGAGGCGGGGATGTGGGGTTCTAATGCCTCTGAAAGAGCTGCTTTCACTTAGAAATCCTTATTTTTGGCCTATCTTTTTACTCACTTCCAGAAGTACCTGATGCTACCGGTTCCTGAGGCTTCTGAGGGTTCTGCTGTATAAATCATGTTGGTTCTCAGCTTTTCTCAATGCCAGTTTAAGAATCCTTATTTCTCCTGCTAAGTTGGTTACCACTTGTCTACCTGCTTTCCAGCTTCCAAAATGTTGTGACAAGACTCTTATCTCTTCTCTAGTTCTCTCCATCCTGTGGCTTTGTGCCTTCTAGATGCTTGTCTTCATTATCTTTCCTCACCTGAGAATTCAAAGCCCCTGCTCCCTCCCCAGTCACAGGTATCTCGTGCTAAGAGTGGGCAGGCCCTATGTGCATGAGTCATTTCTCAGCCACAGAGTGTCTCAGAGAGAAAGAAAATGAGCTTCTGGTGTGAAATCAACACATTTCCAACACCAGAGTCAAGACGTCTGAGACCAAGACTGACTCAGCCACAGCCTCCCTGGGCAACCTTGAGCAAGTCATTTCACCTCTGTTGCTGGATGTCAGTGTTCCCATCAGTAAAGCAAAGCACATGCCCACTGCAACTTTCCATGAAGGTAAGGAGAATCAAATGAGATGATGTGGAGATACAGCTCTCTGTCTAGTTTCAGATACCACATAGCTATCTGGATTGACATTATGGGTCTTGAATCCAGGAAGTGCCAAGTATGCACCTGTGCTAGGTCTTCAAGATTCAGAGATGGACAAGACCTCCCTTCTGTCTTTTCCTGGGGAAATTCATGGCACAGCAGAGGAGGCAGATGAATGAACAGAGGTCTATCATACAGTGGAATAAGCAAGACTGTAGATTGCATTGAGTGCATAGAAGAGAGAGACACTACTGCTGCCAGCTGGGGTCAGGGAGCAGTAGAGCTTCATAGGAACTGGGCAGGAGCGCATCAGTCAGAGGACGAGAAAACTTTTCAAGGAAGAGAGACTAGTACAAGCAAAAGAAAAGAGATGTGCGTCTTTCATGCAGGAGCAGAGAGCTGCAGCTTCATGGGGCTGGAGCTTGGCAGCCGAGGGACCGCCTTGCACCTGCAAGTCAGAGATGGGGTGTGACCTCAGGATGGCACGGCCAGATCTGCCTGTGGGTAGGTTGTCTCTGACAGTAAGATGAAGGGTGACCTGGAGAAAGACCAGGTGAAGCTCACAGTTCTGTCAGGATAGTATTCCCATAACCACGGGGAAAGCAATGTGGTCCCAAGCAAAGCAAGAACAGATGAGACAAAGAGAAAACTGTGGGTTTCAAGAAGTGATTTAGGAGTCAAAGGGTCAAGCCTTGGTAGTTAACCGGTTTGGGGGGATACAAACAGTTGGAGGATGTAGCTTGACTCTTGGGCATCTGCTCTGATGGCTGGCTGGCTAGGGGGCTGTTTCCCAAGCCAGGAAATACAGACGAAGGTAGAGGAAGGGCAAACGGAAAAGAGAGGAGGTCAAGGGCTTGAGTGATACAAGAGGGAGTGACATTGAGGAGGGAGAAAGTGTGAATCATGAGAGAGGCTACAGGTTGCAGCCGTTTTGGTGTCATTCAAGCATAACCACTACCACTATCACCTCTACTGTCACGAGCACTACCATCACCGCCATCCTCACCGTCATGATGAGGGTGGCCTCATCATGACCTCTATCACCACCATCACCATTACCTCCACCACCATCTGCCATGACTACCATCACCACCACCATCCCCACCCTGCCGCCACTATTCCCACCGCCTCCAGCGCCACTGCCGTCACCGCCATTCTCACAGAGATTATTTGCATTCCCCCAACTTCACAGAAATTTGTCTCTCTTCCAGGTCAGAGAGACACCACTTGGGCCCCTGCCTGCCCCATGCTGGGTATCCAGAAACTATGAATATCACATCCAACTGGTGATAGACATCGGTGTCAAAAACTGAGTCCGTGCCCCCCTGCCGAGCTCATCCAGCCTACCCACAGTTTCTCTTGAGTGGTTTGTGCACTCACCCTCAGCCAGGGCCTGTGTCTGCAGACTGCAGTCTGCCACCTTCACTTCAACCAAATATGCTGAGCCAAGGCGCACCCTTCTCACGGCGGCCAGGCTTTCATGCTCCTCATCCCTGTGTGAACTGGTCAGTGCTGAAGGTGCATGTGGCCCCTTCTGCTGTCTCTCCACTGCCTGCTCTGAACTTCTATCCCGTCTAAAAGCCCACCTCCTACACCTTCCCTGCCAACCCTTCCCTGGTCTTCCAGACTCGCTGCTTCAGAATCAGTGACTTCTTCTTGCTTATCTGAACCCTCCTTCCACCGTCAGCCTCACCCGGAACACGCTTCTCTCCTGAGGCTATATCCTCTCACAGGGCCCTCCTGCCAGAGGCCCCTTGGTGGTGGCATGTTTGTGCAGTGAGCCCCGGGTCCTCCTGAAGTTTCTCCAGATTCCAGATTTCACAGATATGTTGTGAATCCCTCATAGCCCTTTATCCATAATAGGTGTTCATGAATGTCGGTTAAATGACTGAGTGAATTCATTTCATGGCTATCCAGCAGCTGTAAATTCTTGTTCTTTTGGGAGTTAAGCCCAGAGAAGTGGGAAGGTATGTCCTACATTCTTCTGTGTCCTCTTCAGCTGAACCCATCCCTTCCTCATCTTGCCATGGCAGCAGGCTCTCACACTTCCTTTGGAGTCAGGCTTCAACATGCACCAGCTGTGTGACCACGAGCAGGCCACCGGCTCCTCTGAGTCTCAACTTCTTTATCTGTAAAATGGGACTATGTCGCCAACGTGAAATGATGTAGCGTATACACGTTGACTGGGAAATTGCCTTGCACATCCTAAGTGTGAGATACATTTTCATTATCTCTTTATTTCCCTACCTCACAACCTATCACCTACAGGTTTTATAATTGTTGTTATTTATGATCATTCCCAAAACTGGTTTCTCAAGTTTCTTTGGGGTCTCCTTGGCCAAGTGGGGGGTCCATTCAGTCAGTTAGGGGAGTTAGATTTTATTTTTGATTTACAGAGACTGTATCAGATATGCTGTGAATCTCTCATAGCTCTTTATCCATAATAGGTGCTGAATGAATGCTGATTAAATGACTGAGTGAATTGATTTCGTGACTGTCCAGCAGCTGCAAATTCTTGTTCATTTGGAAGTTAAGCTCAGAGAAATGAGAAGGTACATCCTATATCCTTCTGTGTCCTCTTCAACCAATTCACACTAGTGGGGGTAGTTCACCCCGTCCCCCTCCAGCTGTGTGGATATATCAGGGCTGGCTGAATTGGAAAAGGTGTCAGTTCCACTGGGCTCATAAATGGGCCTCAGCTAATCAGAGGCGGCCTCCTGGAGAAGCTAAGATTCAACCTGAAGTTCTGTAGCCCCACTGCACATAGAATCACTTGGGGGCTTTAAAACCCCAATGCCCATAGGCCACATCCCAGGCCAATGAAATGAAGATCTCTGGGGCTGTGGTGGAGACATCAGCAATTAGTGCAACTCCCAGGTGACTACTGGTGGCTGAGTTTGAAAACCTCCGGGTTAGAAGCTGGTTTTGAAAGACTGGAGTGACCCGTGGGAGGGGCAGGAGGGTATCTGCCCTGGGGGGAGTGCTGCCACTCTTCTCGCACAGATGCCTGTGTTCTCCTTTTCTTTCTTTCTGTCTCTCTCTTTTTTTAAACTCACCTCCAGCTCACTTTCCCTGCTGGCGAGTGGGAACATCTCCTTCCAGAGCCTGCATTAATAATGCATGTATCCCCAGGGACATTATGAGCCTCTCTCTGTTCAGGGCCCCCTTGTCTGCCCATCGAAGGCCATGGGTGCGAGGAGGGGATGGGTGCGGTTTACACGGTAACTTCAATTAAGACAAATGTCAGCGCCTTCTCTGCAGGCTGCCCACACTCACCCGGTCGTGTAGCTCCTGCTCAGCGTGGGAGAGCAAGAATTCTTTGCTGTAGCTGTCAAGCTCCCATGGAAGCAGTCAGAAAAAAGCAGAAGGAGATGGTGAGCAAGAGGGCAGGGCCGGCCCCAGCAGCCTGCTGGGAGGAGGCTCCCAGATGCCATTTCTCCTTAGAAAAACCCTATGGGGGCCACACTTAGAAGCTACCTTCAGGGGCTCCGGCAGTCCTAGTCCCAGGGGCCCCAGGGCTGGCTGTTTGCTTCTCTGAGCCTGCTCGAGGGACATCCACAAGCTGAAGGAGACCCTCAACCAAAGTGAGGTCCCTGGACCAGCAGCTTTGACCTCTCCTGGAGGATTATCAGAAATGCAGAGCCTCAGGCCCGCCCAGCCCTCCTCAATTAGAACCTGCATATGGACATTATGGACAAGACACACATATGGACATTTGAGAAGCACTGGGAATGTGAAACTAGACTCAGGAAAGATGAATGGCTACAGCATGCTGGGGACAGGAGCTCACCGTGATGCCAGGGGCTCAAAGCCTAGCTCTGCTCAGTCCTTCCTGGATCATCATGGGCAGGTCACTTCAGCACCCAGTTGTCCAGTCTGTTGAATGGGGGCATAATGCCCCCAGGTAGGGTGAGCAAGTCAAGGACACTCACGAAAACATTTACGAATGTAGATTGCAGTAATGACACAAGAAAGAAAAATAATGGTAGGCGGGGTGTGGTGGCTCATGCCTGCACTCTCAGAACTTCCGGAGGCTGAGGAGGATGAATCTCTTGAGATCAGAAGTTTGAGACCAGCCTGGCCAAACTAGTGAAACCCTATCTCTACTGAAAATACAAAAATTAGCTGGACGTGGTGACATGCGCCTGTAATCTCAGCTACCTGGGAGGCTGAGGCAGGAGAATCACCTGAACCTGGGAGGTGGAGGTTACAGTGAGCTGAAATTGTGCCACCGCACTCCAGCCTTGGCAACAGAGTAGGACTCTGTCTTAAAAAAAAAACAGTAATCAGAGCCGATGTGTGTTAGGCACTGGAATTGTGCCAGGACAGTGCCAATGGCTTTGTGTAAATTATCTCACTTAACTCTCATAGTATTTCACTGAAGCGCTCATTATCCCCATTTGTAAATGGTGGCTCAGGATGGTAATATAATCTACCCAACTTCACACAGATAGTAGAAGCTAGAGCCCCTCGGAACCTGGCGCTTTCTAATTCCAGAACCTCCATGTTTGGCCATTATACAATTACTACAGTTTCCCTTCAAGACCACATGCTACTGCTACCTTCCCGAAAGCCATCCTTGGGCTCCCTCCCAACTCTCAGGATATCACCACAGGGATAAATGGCATTGCATTACAAGTCAGAAGGCTGGTGCCAGGTCCAGCTCCACCCCAGTGAGCTTGCAAGACTGTTCACTGCACTTTGCATCGGAGACGGACAGTGTTCTGCTCATCTCAGCCTCCCATCACCCCGTAAGACTGCTCAGGTCACAAGAGAGAATAACCGTGGGAGTTCTTTGAAAGCCGCAGAACAGGGTGGTGGATCCAGTGGACTTTGGAGTCAGAGAAACCCAGAGTTCAAATTCCAGCTCTGCTATTTCTTGTGGATGCAGGCAAGTTACTGGAGTCTCTGTGGACCTCGGTTTACTCCTCTATGAAATGGAAATAATAAAAATATGCTTCCTAAGGTTGAACAGATTAGAGAAGGCTTGTTTAGCGGTTCTGGCACAATTCCTGGCACACAGTAGGCACTCAATCAGGGGCAACTGCTCTTCTTTACCGTCTTCACCATCTTCACCATCATCATCATCAAACTATTTCCTACAAAGAAATGCAGGGAGTCCTGTGGGGTCAAATCGAGGAGGGACTGGCTATGCTCATTGTGCCAGCAGGCTCTCCTAGGGCTGATGTGCTTGGCCAGGTGCCCAGAGCAGGGCCTGGAGTGGACCCGGAGTTTTGGAAACTCCGTAACCAATGGTTGCCTGGTTAGCACAGTACAAGAGAGTTGCCAGATTATCCGGAGAAACTTAAATGGCTGGGTTTTTTGTTATTTAAATTAATTTCTGTGGAAATTACTTCTAGAATTTTCCTTTTCACATTTCTCTATCATCTTGCCTTCAGCCTTTTCATAACAACTTGCAGTCCTGCCCAGGAACAAGCTGGTCACACTGCGCTGTGATACAGGATGCCCGTGGTGCCCTGGGCAGTGCAGAGATCCAGAGGGCAAGGATGGCTGCAGGTAGCCACCAGCACAGCCAGCACTGCTCTGGCCTTGCAGTTCAGACACCGAAGGCCCCTGTTAAAATGGAAACATCTGAGTGGGAAGCACATTAACCACATCATCGTGGTTCATGCCTTCCTGAACAAATGAGAGAGAATTGATTTCTTGGATTGACAGCAGGCATTTGGCTAGGCCCCGAAGTAGAGGTGGCCCCAGTCTGAGAAGCAGCAAGAGAGGGAAGAATAGGACTGGACCTTGGAGATACATGTGGCACTGACAGGAAGGGATTCAGACCATGACGGTGAGTTTGGTAGTTTAAAAGGGTCCAGTTAGGGTGGCTGAGGGATGGGTGAACTCTTATTATCATCAGTGAAAACACTCTGAGATCCAGGGTCAACATATGATGGTCTGTAAGTGGGTATGTTCAGAAAAGGCTTAAATGCTGACTGAGGGCCAAGAGCCCCTGCTTCCCACAAGATAAAATCCCCAGTGCTCAGCCTGGCGTACAAGATCCCTCTTGATCTATCTAGTGGCCTTTATCTCTATCTCTATTTTTATCTATAAAATAGCTTTTTTAAGCCAGTTATCTGGATGAAGACATGGAAAGCATATGCATTAAATTTGCAGATGACTCAAAGCTGGAGGGGATGAGAGAATTAAGGTTCAAGATGATCTCGACAGTCAAGAATGCTGGGTCAAAAGCAACCAGATGAAATGTAGCGTCAATAAATCTAATGTCTTGAATGCAGTTTCCAAAAGTCGGTTGCACAAGAACAGGATGAGGGAGACCTGGCTGGACTGCAATTCACATAAAAAGAAGATCAGGAGGTTTTAGTCTGCCTCAAGTTCAACATGAGCCAGCTGAGTGATGCGGCGGGCTGGGGAGGGAAAAGAAACTTACAAAACACTCAAGCGAAAGCTTATGTTGCATTAACCCTTGGTGATGAGGGAAGAGAGAGATGACACCCTTTATCATGGAGTGCGAGACCCAGGAAGGGATAATAACTAAAAGAGTTGGTCCTTACTGAGAACTCAACATGCACCAAGAAATACATGAGTTCATAAAATCGTCACAACTGCCCTGAGGTTACAGGCCAGGAGAGCAGGGTGCAGAGGGTAGATTTGCTTGCTTGTCCTAGGTCACACAGCTAGTGGATGGTGGATCTGTGCTCTTGACCACCCCACTCTGCTGCCTTTCTGTGAGACAACACCTTGTCTACTTTCTCTTCCCCATTTCACAGTTGAGAAGACAGGACCGGAACTGTGAGGACAATCTGTCTATAATTAGGCAGTGAGTTGACTGCAGACTCAGGCTCTCCTGGGACCCTCTTCGGCCCTCCTTCCCTCTGCCCTGCTGGTTGGCTGCCATCCTGTTAGAGGGCTGAATGCTTATCCCTTAAAGATCTCAAGCCTTTATTCAGTTTCATGTAGTGCTTACTACACCATGGATCCCACCTCACCCTGCCTTATCACACATAGCAGAATGCAGAAGATTTAGGTGTTCCTCTGTCCTGCTGCCATCCCACTCAAGGATGACAATGACCACGGCTCACTGAACTCCGGCGAGATATTCACAGTAGAGAGGACCTTCTACCAAGTGCCTCCATTTATGTTTCCATGTGTTTTTAAAAACGGTTTTCCAGTTAATCTGCTCATGGCCACCTCGCAGTCCTCTACTTCTTTCTAATTTGCCATAATTAACTAGGCTTTCAAGTTAAACAGAATATTAATTATGTATCTGCTCTGTGCCAGGCACATTGCCGGGTCTTCCAAATCTATTATTTCAGTTAAAATTATAACATTGTGAGGTGGGTTATTATTATCCTGATTTCACAAAGAGAAAAGTGACTGAATAGGGTGACAAACTATGCTAGTTTCCCTGTAATGGAGTGATCTCCCAAGAGGATTTGCAGTTTTAAAACCAGGACAGGCGGCTGGGTATGGTGGCTCATGCCTGTAATCCCAGCACTTTGGAAGGCCGAGGTGGGCGGATCATGAGGTCAAGAAATCAAGACCATCCTGGCCAACATGGTGAAACCCTGTCTCTACCAAAAAATACAAAAATTAGCTGGGAGTGATGGTGCATGCTTGTAATCCCAGCTACTCAGGAGGCTGAGGCAGGAGAATCGCTTGAACCTGGGAGGTGAAGGTTGCAGTGAGATGAGATTGCACCACTGCACTTAAAAAAAAAAAAAAAAAACAGGACAGCTCCAGGCAATTTGGGTTGGGTTGATCACCTTAGACACTAACTTTCCTGAGGTTCACACAGCTAGAAAGTGGCTGAGCCAGGATTTAAAATCAGTTCTCCTGATACCAAATAAATCTTGACAGACATGAATGTAAAGGAAGAATAAATAATAGACTCTGGGTGACTTTCTGACCTCTGCTCAGCCTCTTTAAAGACTTGTTTTGCTTACTTCCTTATTTTCAGTTCTATGTCAGAAAACCAAGTTCCTGCCTGTGTGAAACAAAGAGGAGAATGTCTACTTCCTCGGGCAGTTCTGAGCCCTGAGTATTTAGAAAGAACTAGAACATTGGCTGGCATGGCATGGGTTCAAGAGGACTTCATTCCTTTCCTCTTCCCTTGTTTGCCTGGCCTGAAGAGCTTAGCTGAATTCTAGAGCTGAGGAATTAATGGCACATGGCTCAGATCTTAGAAAGCAATTCAACCGTAGCACTGTGATGAATTTGGAGGTATCGCATATTAGGATGGATACTGACCAACTAGGGTATGTTGGACATCGCAAGGAAAGGTGACCCCCGTGATGAGGGGCCGATGAATGAAGCCCCCCAAGGAACTGAGAAAGGAGACACAATGGATGGCAGACAGGAAGGCTGAGTTCTAGCCTTCAACATTCTGTCGTGGGAAAGGAGACACCCAAGCTGTGAGGTCCTAGAGACCCATCCAAAACCAAGGGCAAAGTTACGGCAAGACAGTTCTGGCTCAATGTCAGAAGAACTTTCCAACAATAAGATGAACAGAAGGCACTTTCTCAGAGGAGGATGCCCTTCCTTCCCATCACAGGGACCTGCAAGGGGAGGCTGGGTGACCCCCGCCAAGGGCTCTATGGAGGGCGTTCCTATAGTGAATACAAGGCTGGACTAGATGAGTTCTCAGCTCCCTTCCAATTCTAGGACCCTCCAGCAGACATTGGCTCCCTTCCCTACAACTGTAAATATTTGTGCATTCCCAAGTTATTAAGTGGAGCTCTTGGCTTGCAAAGGTCAGGACGACAAGGAACACTTTGCTTACTGTTTCTTTAGGCTGTGTTGCCAAGACTTCTTGTCATCTGTGTTTGGAGTGGATGCAAGCTGCAGGAGGTAGGTAGATAGATTTGGTGAAGGGAGGATTATTCAAGAGGAAAGGATATAAATGAAGATTATTCAAGAAAGCAGAAGCCAAGCCAGAAAGGCAAGGATGCTTCCTCTGTGTGGCCACAGTATGTCACAGCAGAAACCTGGCTCTCCTGGTGTGGATTCAGCCTTGAGGGCTTATGTCTCCTTCCATGGGGCTTTCTATGGGAGTCATAAGTGTTACCCCCAACTCAACTCACTGCTGTGAGACAATATCCTTTGGCTTTGATCCATTGACTAATTCTCCATGCCCATCTATGGGGATGGGAATGGAGGGGAGGATCACGTGGTGGGTCAGGTTTTGGTGCCCATAGAAGCAGGCCTGGGTTTCAGCTCCTTCCCTGGGAGCTGGTGCGGGGCGGGGTGGGGGGATGACAGGAGCGGGTCGTGGTGGGAAGTTTGAAGAGAGCCTGATTTTCGTGGCTGGCCTCTTGTTCCTTTGCACTTTGGCTCCTCCACCACTGTGCTGTCACCTCCTAAAAACCATCTGAGTAGGTTACTTCTGCACACCTTTCAAAGGAGCCGCTCCCGCTGTCCATCAACACACCCTGCCTTCCCAGGAGTGTGTCCTTTCCCGCAGGCCATTGTCTGGCCCAGAAGTTTCTCTTCTCTCTGCACTTCAGCTTCCCCATCTGAAAACGGGGGTAAAAATAGCATCTGGGCTGGCTGGGTGCAGTGGTTCATGCCTTTAGTCCCAGCACTTTGGGAGGCCAAGGCAGAAGGATAGCTTGAGCCTAGGAGAGGGAGGCTGCAGTGGGCTATCGATCGCCACTGCACTCCGGCCTGGATGACAGAGCGAGACCTGGTCTCAAAAAATAATAATAATAAAAAAGCATCTGTCTTATAAGGTGGTTGTAAGGGTTCTGTGAGTGAGTACGTGTGGGACCTTCAGAAGAGCACCAGATATTTTGGGTTAGCTATTTCTGTTACTGTTTTGCTAAGGTGGCCAACTCCTTCTCATCCTGGGAGACACCGTTTCACCTCCTCTGTGAAGCCTTCCTTGTTCTCCTCAGACAGAGCTTTGGGTTTTGGTTTGGCTTAGTTTTTTCTTGTTGCTTTGTTTTGCTGTTTGTTTACTTGGGGATTCCATGACATTTATGCTTCAGGACATTTTGTTGTCATGATTAGCCTACATGCTGGTTTTCCCCATTAGACTTGAGCCCCTTGGAGTGAGCAGAGACAGGCCTTACTCTGTCCTGGGCGGACAGCACAATGTCTGGCTCCTGGCAAGGGCTACAGAAACTATCGCTGCCCAAATGAATGGAAAAATGAATAGATTAGAAAGCTGCTCAGTGGTCGGGGGAGCTGTGCCCTGGTGCCTATTAGGATGGTGCTGCATCCCAACCTCAAGAGGCCTGCTCCTTTCTGCACCTCCACCTCTGCCCCTCCCCATCGTCTTTACGTTGTTGGAGAGACATTTCACTTTCCCACTTCCCCAAAACATTTTGGATTTGGAAAACAGCAATCATTTAGGAAAATGGGTAATGACCAAGGGTTCAATCATGGAAAACATGTAACTCCTTGAGTCTTACTGAAATGTCAAGGACTTGATTAGAGTGAGCCCAGTCCCCAGTGATCTGCAGAAAATATGATCTGTTTGTCCTAGAGGGGAAAGAAGAATCATTCTTTATTTACAAACCAGCCAGGCTAATCCCTTCTGACAATATGGGAAGTCATTGTGCTCGGCCGAAGCACTATTTCAGGGCTCCCTTAAGGAAGAACTATCTTCTACTCAATTAAAGCAAAGCCTGAACTCGCTTTGACCCCGTGATTGCACGGCCAGGAAAGCAGGCTCGGCTCCTTCCAGCAGGGTGACCACCCGGGTTCCAGGCCAAGCTCTTTTTCATCAGGACGTCTCAAGCATTTACTGGGGTGAGAAAGCGGCGAGTGGAAAGCGGCCCTCCCTGGTTCCTTCAGCCTGGCCCCACCTTGGGTGCTGGGAAAGAGAGCTGCTGGAGTGGGAGATGGGTAAGATGTCCCTCAGGCCACCTCAGCCTGCCCGGCTCCTTGGGGAGAGCCCAGGAGTCAGAATCAATGAGCAGCCACCAGCAGCAGGCAGGGGGTCCCTGAAAGGCCTTGAACACCCCACCTGCCTCCCCTGTCCTGCTCTATGTAGGTCAGTGCCTCCAACTCAGACCTGCCTGCCAAGCCATGCCTCTGTCTGTAGGAGTGAGCCGTAGGATTATTTAGTGGAGACCAAAGCAAGATGGGTTGCATAGATGATCTTACTGGAAAACCACACACTCAGCCAGTCCCTCCTCCACTCCTCTTCCCCAAGCCCCACCAGCCCCCAGGGAGGGAAAGAGCTTAGGCAGGCCAACTGCTGTAGGAAGGGGTACTTTAGCTGGGAAGATCATCTATATAGAAAAGCGTAATTTTCTTCTGGCTCCTCTCAATTACAAAATAATAAGATTGTTAAAAATCCAATAGCATGAATGTCAATATTGGCAGGGACAGCCGCAGGAAATTTAATTGCACAATGGGTGCCAGTTAAAGATGGTATGTGCTCTTCTCGGCTTTTCTTAATTCTAATTAGGATAAAATTTACTGATCTTACAGACTCACAAACAGAGGCTTGTCACTCCGCCAGGATTGGATCCTAACACTCTTGGCTTCCTTTTCTGAGCCTCTTGCCTTTTTTTTATTTTTTCCTTCCTCCAAACATCATCCGTGATTGGGACTTTGAGCTGATTTTGAACATCAGCTCTCTGGTTTCTTTGGCATGTCAGAGGGCCAGATGTTTTCTATTTGAGAGCAAATTGACACATTAAATTACACTGTGCAAACATTAAAGCCAGCCGAGGGTAAACAGGCCGAGATTCATTGAATTTTACGGGTCACAATAATGTTTATGTAATTTAACAAATTCCTGCCCTGCTGCTGAGTCTCTCCAAGAAGTATTAATGTAAGAATGATGAGACCTGCCCTGAGGCTCTCGTCCCATCCACCTCATGGTGGCCTCTCAGAACCCTTGCCCAGCAGGTTTTTGAGCTGAGTAACCGAGTTCCTCTATGCAGAATCACTGCTTAGTCTGGCACTGTCTTAAAGACATGGCCTAGTTTCATCCACATGCAGCCTGATGAAATACTCTTGGCACTGGATGTCTGTTGGGTTTGCCTGTCGGGGTTGCCTCCACTCCTACTTTTGGTAGCAGCCCTATGATTTTTCTCTACGAACCCTCATCCCATCCCATTTTCAGTTTCCGCGGTTCCTCTGGGGCAGATCCCACTCTCCAGCTCCAGGGATGAGCATGTGTCCCAGGCCCAGTCCATCAGGGCCTGGCATCCCGCCCCTGACCTTGGCGATTGGTTCAGAGATGGGAACGAGATCACATCTGGGCCAATGAGCGTCCACCCCAGCACTTTCACAAAACTGGCAGAATAAGGAGCTCTCTTTCCACTGGCCTAAAACGGC
Organism: Plecturocebus donacophilus; assembly: GCA_004027715.1. NCBI lineage: Eukaryota > Metazoa > Chordata > Mammalia > Primates > Pitheciidae > Plecturocebus > Plecturocebus donacophilus. Next base: position 97,066 of record PVKP010002241.1, read on the forward strand.
AAAATGTTCAGTTGGGAGCTGCTGGGCGCCATCTGCCACCAGTTGGAAATGGCTGTTGGGAATGGGGTGAACACAGAAGAAATGATGAAGGGCAAATTCCTAGTGAGATTTTCTGAGCCTCTGTGTCCACTTACAGCTGAAGTCTACACGTGGGCTTTTTGATTGTGTGAGTTAATAAATCCGCTGTTTCGGTTAAGCTACTTTGAGTTGAATTTCTGTCGTTTGCACCTTTTCTTCAACAAAACTAAAGATTCCCCTGTAGGGCTCTGTAGAGACTAGGACCTCCCGCCATATTTCACATGACACTGGACCCCAAGCTCACCTCTGATTCCCTGAAGCTTTTCTAGGACTCCCTCCGCCTCCTCTCCAGGCAGGCTGTTCTATTCCTAAACATGTGCTGCATAGCTCACCTTGCTGCCATTTTCTTTTCCGCCTGTTGCCTGCAGTGCCATCGTAGATGGTAGATGCCATGGGGGCATCTGCCATCCATCTCCAGGGCCAGGCTGGATTCTCCTCTCCACAAGGGCAACTCCCTATGACTCAGCACTCCCTCCTCTTAACTCCCAAAGGGTTCAGTAGGTTCCACTGCTCCTGGCCCTTACTTATAGCAATTAAATATTATATTAATTCTATTAATGTTTTGTTGCTCCTTGCAGTGTATCTTGTGCCTTCTTGTCTGTCTACTTATAGCTAGAAAAATGTCTAGCATAAATCTGGGCAAATGAAATCACAGATTATTAGTGTATTTAAAGGTACCTTACAGATCATAAAAATCACCCTGCTTCCACAATTAGATGGATGAGGAAACTGAGACTCAGAGAAGTGAATTGACTGGCCCAAGGTCACACAGCTTGTTTATTGCCAGCCCAGAGATAAAATCCCAGCTCAGTGATCTTTCCACAACACAGAGCTCTATCAATTTGCTTGATTGATTTTCCAGTGAAGCTTATGTGGAGTTTAAATTGGGTTGGCATCTTACCATCTACTAATGGTACTAAGTCAGCACATTCAGAAGAAAGAACAGTAGACTTTACAGAATCAAGAAGATATGTCTTCAGGTTCCAGCCAGGCTACATGGCCTCGGACAAGTCCTTTCGCCCTCCTCGATCTCTATTTTCACAACTGCAAAAATGAGGGTCTCGAACTAGGTCCGAGGCCAAGTCCTTTTTTGTGAGCCACCTCCCAGTGATTGATGGGGCGGCCCACAGCGCTGTGTGGAAAGGATCTGAAAGTGTATCTGAGCTCAGCAGGAAGAAGCGCTGTGAGTGATCAGCACTGTCTCTCTCGAGTCTGGGAGCCGGGGTCGAGGAATGTCAGCCAGCACTCCAGGTTTTGCCTTGTTTAGATAATTTCTGAGGTCTTTCCTATTCTGTCATTCAAGGTCTTTTAAGTCCTAGTGAAAATGCAAACGCAGAGCTCAGATACAACTTCAGGATCCCCATCCTGTTCTAGCGAGAGTGGGCTGCCCTCTCACACAGACAGTACCATGAAACATCTGGACTCCAAGACCCACCACTGCACCCAACAAAGTTCACTTGGCCTGATCCTGAATCCACTGAGCAACTGAAATTTGGGATGTGAATCTGGTGGAGCTGGTGCGGACTGGGTCAAGCTTGAGAAAGGACACAAGATCATGGAGAGAAGTGGATGGCTGGGGACGTCGGGGGCCTGAGAACTCACTTGTATGTTTGCAGTGTTCAGCCGCTGGCAACAGACCTCGTCCTGACATCCAAGGGGAAGCACAGGCCTTGTACAGAGAACCCCCCAACTCTGATATGGGTTCCCCCAGAAGGCCAGGGGCCAGCACACAGAGGCCACTGTGAGGAGCAGACATTCGATAGATAAACTTCTGAGGTGTCAGAGAGGGCCGGGCTCAAAAGCTCCATCCTGCCTCTGAAGGTCTGGACTTTCACTGGGAGCTCTTTCTTCCTTACTTTGTGTAACCTTCAAATGGAGATCGTAGTCCTAATGCTGCAATGCTATACTGACTGAAATCATTTCTATAAAGTGCCCAACACAGAGAGCCTGGTAAATGCTCAATATGCACTTTTTTCCTTCACCCCAACTTTATTTCTGTCTGACGACACTCAAACGTTCATTTAACAAGACTGCTCCTGTGTGCTGTGTGTGCTAGAGGTGCAAAGTTGAGTGAGACACATATTACTCCAAATGCATGAAAGACAAGAGAAAGAGGAAGAGAGAGAGAAAAGAAGGAAAGAGAGAGAGAGAGAGAGAGAAAAGAAAGAGAGAAAGAAAGAAAGAAGGAAGGAAAGAAGGAAGGAAGGAAGGAAAGAAGGAAAGAAAGAAAGAAAGGAAAGAGAAAGAAAGAAAGAAAAGAAAGAAAGAAAGAAAGAAAGAAAGAAAGAAAGAAAGAAAGAAAGAAAGAAAGAAAGAAAGAAAGAAAGAAAGAAAGAAAGAAAGACCTATTAGCTCATAGAAGTAACTACCTTCAGGCATAACTGTATCCAGAAACTCAAGTGACAGCACTGAAGATTGCCATCTCTCTCCCCCACCCCCAGCCCCCTTTATCTCTCTTACTGGCTCTCTCCACGTCACAGGCAAGATAAGTATTGGAAGTCCTGCCACTTGACAAGCCCAGAGCGGAAGGAAGGAAGGCTTCTGACTGGCCTGGCTTGGGTCTGGTGGCCGGGGAGCAGGCAGGATCAGCCCTGTCCAATCCACACGGATAGAGTTCTCTATAGGAAGGAAAAGGTTCTACTCTAAGAGGCCACAAGTAAGTGCAGCTCAGTGGCGTAAAACCACAGATGTATTTACACCATTGTTTCTGAAGAGGGGCATTTCCTCTTTTAGGAAACTCTCGGATGCACACTGGAGTCCCTCTGGATTTTCACACCAAGTGAGCCCTCTTCCCCTTCCTTCTCCCCAACTCCCTCAGCCCCACCCCCATGAGGCAGCAATGATTACAATTCCTGGTTGACACTTGGTCCCCTCCTGTCCAGGGGCAGCGCGCCAACGGCAGCGTAGCCGGCAGGTCTCTGGGTCTCTAGTTTTCGCTGGAGAGCATAATGACATGCTGCTGACCGCACCGGCTGTGGACCAGGGCCCGGCCGTGCAGATGCTTCTGAGGCTTGTGGTTTTGTTCTTGCCAATGTCAACTTCTTTCTGTCTAACTTTAGAAATCCATGGTTGGCTTCCCTTGCATCAAAGAAGTCAAAGTATTCAACCCCAGAGGGTGTGTATTTTTAAAATGACAACAATAACAACAAAATCAAAACAAAACCAGAAAGAGACGGAAAAAAAATCCAGTGATCTTTTGGAGTCAGAGAGACTATGCAGAGAAAGCCCCGGGCTTCACGGAAATTCTCCATGATGGTGGTGAGCCTGAATTAAACATATCTCCTCTGTTTTTAAAGCTAAAAAAAAATCCTAAATGACCTTTAATTAGTAGACCCACTTCTTTCCTTCCCAACAAAGCCAAGTGTATAATGCAGAGCTACATTTCCTAAAAAGGCCCAGGGCTAGAAGCTGAGCTCCCTCACCTTGTACACAATTCTGCCCTGCAGACAGCAGTCCTCCCTGTCCTCACGGCTGATGAGTGTTGGTAGGAGAACAAAGCAGGGAACGTGTGCCCAGGAGATGTCCCCACCCCAGGAAGAGGGGTGGCCGTCAGGAAATCTGGCCAAATTCCCACTTTGTGCTTTCACTTGCTATGCCAATTTGAAGAAGTGCCCTGAGCTTTCTAGCCTCTGTTTCCTCATCTGTTAAAAGTAGGGAGTCCTGATGCCTGGTTAGGCCATCTCATGGTGGAAACTGTGGGCATTGTGAAAAGCACTAAACCCTCTACAAATGGATGACATGGTTGCTAGTTGGTCCCGTGCCTTCATCTCTCTTCCTCCACTTCTTTTTGTTTAAGCATCCCTTCCCCTTCCTCCTGCATTGTCCGTCTCCTTGGTTCTTCTCTTCCTTTCCCTGGTCCTGTGGGCACATCCTCTATCTGGTTTCCCAGCAATGGGAAGCTCAGAGAGGGGGCATGAAGACAATGCCGGCACACAGGAGGTGGGGGTTCCTGAAAGGAGTCATCACTCGGAACCTCTATTATGTGTCTTTTCCAGGTCATCTGGCCCTCCTCCCTCCCCTTGGACAAGAGGGCTATAAAAAAGCTTTAGTTCTTTTAGATCCAACCGGTGGCGTAACCCTCCAGGAAATTTTCCTCTGTTGGCTGCCCAAGTTGGCCAGACAACTTAGCCTCTGATTGGGGAAATCACACATCATTCCAAGGGAATGGATATTTTTTCTGAAGGCCGTGACAGCAAAGGAGAGGGAAGAGGCTTAAAATAAAACACACAGAGACACAGAGAAGACCAGCATGTAACACTGATGGGCCTACACAGACTTCAGGATTAATTTATAGACACTTCTTAAGTTGAAATGACTCGTTCAGGCAGCTGAGGACAGGCCAGGCCCAGGGGCTCCCTGGGCTCCAATCTGCTGAGCCTTTCTTTCCATAGCTCCAGCCAATGCAGAGAAAGAAAAGCACTGACCACAGCCCCACTCTGACTAAGCCCTAGGTGCGGGCACTCAAGGCTCCTGGAATCAGAGTCCTGTGTTTTTGTTTTTTAACTTCCTTCATTTGTCTTTCTAACGTTGGCTCAAAATTGGCACACAGTGAAATGTGCATATGTTATCTTTTGATAAACATGTATACCACATCAACCAAGGTGCAGAACACTTCCATTGCCCCAGAAAGTTCTTTTGTGTCCCTTCCAATCATACGCACCCCAAAGGCAACCATTCTGATTTCTATCACTGGGGCTGAGTTTCACCTACCCTGGATCTTCACATAAATGGAGAACATACTATATTTGTTCTTTTCTGTACTGTTGCTTTCACGATGTCTGCGAGATTCATTCATGTTGTTGTGTGCATTGGTGATCTATTCCAAGCTCTGCTGGGTACTGTTCCAATAGATGAAGATACCACGAATTGTTTATCCAGTGGCTCTGTTTGTGGACATTTTGGTTGTTTTCAGTTTATGGTTATTGTGAATAAAGCTGTAATAATGATCATTTATATACAAGTAGTTGTGTAGTCATATTTTCGTTACTCCTGGATAAATACCTAGTGATGGAATTGCTAGGTCACAAGTAGGTGAACGATTGAATTAATAAGAGATGTATAATTGACGTGCTTGTATTATTTTACACTCGCCAGCAACGAATGACAGTTCCAGTTGCTCCACATCCTCACCAACATTTCATGTTGTCAGCCTTTAACTATCCTGGTGTGTGTGTAATAGTAGCTCACTGTAGTCTCAATTTGCATTTCCCTGATGATGAACAATGTTGAACACTGCTTCAGGTGCTTACTGGCTATTTTTATGCCCCAAGGTCACAGATACATTCTTCTAGGTTTTCTTCCAAAATTCTTACAGTTTTAGCTCTTACCATTAGTTCTATGATATGTCTAGAATTAATGTTTGTATGTGGTGATACATAGGACTCTAAGTTTATTTTTACCATAGATTTATCCAGTTGTTTGATATCTGTTGCAAAGACTTTTATTGTGCGGTTAAGTTGGTTTAGCACTTTGGTGGAAAATCCATTCATGGTATACATGTGGGTCTCTTTCTGGTCTTTCTGTTCTTTCTATGTCTTCCCTTATACCAATACCACACTGTCTTGATTACATAGCTTGATAGTAAGTCCTGAAGTCAGGTGGTGTAAGTTCTCTAAATTCATCTTTCTTTTTCAATATTGTTTGACTCTTCTTTAGCTTTGTTTTTCCATATAAATTCTTAATGATGTGTTTCCTGTCATTTTTTTACAGAAACATTTTTGAGATTCTCTTTTGGATTACTTTAATCTATAAATATATTCGGGAAGACTTGACATCTTAACAATATGAAGGTTTTCAATTTATGAATATGGAATAGCTCCTCACTTATAAGGTCTATTTAAATGCCTTTTAGCAATATTTTGTCATTTTATGAAAAATATTGTTCACATTTTGTTGTATTTATTCCTATTTTGTTTTCAGATATTAATGTAAAATGACTTTGCAAATTTAATTTTTTAATTTTTTGCTGTGAGTACATAGAAAGACAGTAGATTTTTGCATGATCTTGTATCCCGTGACCTTTAAACATTCAGTTATTAGTTGCTTTGTTGAGTTCTGAAGCTTTTCTGCATAAAAAATGATAATGTCTATAAAGTTTTACCTCTTTTGTTCGAATTTTACTGCCTTTTATTTCTTTTTTGTTCTTCTATTGCACTGTCTAGTATTTCCAACACACTGATGAATAAAGGGGATAAAAATAGATATTCTTGACTTATTTCCATGTTGGGGAGAAGCATTTAATATATTAAGTTATATTTATGTTAAGCGTGAGTTTTTGACAGATACCCTTTATTAAACTGAGGAAATTATCTTCTCTTCCTAGTTTGACAAGATTTTTATTGTGATTGGATGTGGAATTTGCCAAATTCTTTTTATGGATCTATGGAAATGATCACATATTTCTTTCCTTTACTTAATTAATATTGTGAATTACATTGTTTGGCTTTTCAAATGTTAAATTAACTTTACATTCCCAGGACAAACCCCACTTGGCCATGATGTATTATCTTTTTATGTTACTAAATTCGTTTTGTGAATTTTTTATTAACATACTTTATATCTGTGTCTATAAAAGATATTGGTATGTACTTTTCTTTTGTCTTTGTCCATTTTGGTATCAGAATTATGCTGGCCCCATAAAGTGAGCTGGGAAGTGCTGTCTTATTTTTTTTTATCTTCTGAAAGCATTTTTATAAGATTAATATTATTCTTTCCTAAAATATTTGATGAAATTAATGAGTGAGATCATCAGACACTGGAGTTTTCATGGTCAGAAGGTTTTTATAATAAAGTTGATCTTTTTAATAGATACAGAGCTGTTCAATTTTTTTGCCTCTTTTTACGTCAGTTTTGGTAAGTTGTGCTTTTCAGCTAATTTGTCTATTCTAGCTATGTTATAAAATTTGACAGTATTGTTGTTCATAACATCCTCCTATTATCCTTTTAGTGTTTGCAAGATCTGTAGTGATGTCACTTTTCTCTCTCTCTTCCTCTCTCTGTCTCTTTCTCCCCTGTCTCTTTCTACATATATTTATGTACATACACATACACATGTATATATTTGCAATTTATATTTCTTTTTTCTCAATTAGTCTTACTAAAGCTTTGTCAATTTTGTTCATCTTTTAAAAGAACCAGCATTTTCTTTGTTAGTTTTATCCATTGTTCTTCAATTTTCTATTTATTCTTGTCATCTCTAATCTTCATTACTTCCTTCTTTCTAATTCTGGGTTTAATTTTTTTCTTTTTGTAGCTTCTTAAAGTGGATGTTTAGATCTTTGTTTCTATTATAAGCATTTAAATACACAGTTCAAGCACTATTTTAGCTGTATCCCACAAGTCTTGATATGCTGCATTTTCACTCTTATTGTTTAAAATATTTTCTAATTTTTCTTACAACAGCTTTTTTATGCAAAAATGTGCTGTTAATCTGTAAATATTTGGGAATTTTCTAAATATGTAAGTATCTTATTGCCATTGATTTCTTATTTAATTCCATTCTATTCAGAGAACATATTATATATGATTTCAATCCTTTCAAATGTGTTGATATGCATATTTTGGGTCACCATTTGGTCTGTTTTATTGATTGCTTCTTTGTACCTGAAAGGAATATGTACTCTCCAGTTTTTGGATATAGTGATTTATAAACATCAGTGAGTTCAAGGTTATTGGTACTGTTGTTTAAATCTTCTTATGCTTGCGGACTATTTTTTGTGGGGAGGTGCTGGTTGTTTTAACAAGTTACAAGAGAAGAATATTAATGTCTCCAACTATGGTTGGATAGAAACTTTTCTATTTCTGTCTTTAGTTCTATGTTTTTCTTCATATATTTTAAACTATTATTATATGTATACACATTACAATTTCTATGTCTTTCTAATTAATTAACTCTATATCATTGTGAAAGGTAATTCTTGTCTTGATGCCCATCAAGGTTTCTTCTGCTAATGTGGGTATCTTTTTTAATACTTCTACTTATATTGATCTGTGTCTTTATATTTAAATTGTGTCCACATATTTTCCACTTCCAATGACCTCCATTACTTTTTGTAGATTTGAGTTTTCTTTCATCCTGAAGAACTTCTGCTGGTAACAAATTATCTTACTGTTTACTTATTTGAAACTGTCTTTATTCTGTCCTCACTTTTGAATACTATTTTCACTTGATACAGACTACTGAGTAGATCAGCGTTTTCTTTCAGTATTTTTAAGATGCCATTTTACTTTTAGTATCTTAAATTGGCATTCTGTTGTATTTAAGAGGCATTACTACTATAGTTTCTCTTGAGTATGTGATATGTCTTCTTTCTTATGACTGTTTTCAATGTATCTCTTGATTTTTGGTTTTCAGTAGATTCACTATGATTTGCCTAGGTATAGTTATTTCTCCATATTTATTTTACTTGGGATTCATTGAGCTTCTTGCATCTGTAGATTGATGTTTTTCACCAAGTCAAAAGCTTTTCAGCCACTATTTTTTCATAATTTTTTCTGTCCCTTTTTTCCCTGTGTTTTTCAGATTGAATTTCTATCGATATGTCTTCAAGTTCACTGAATTTTTCTTCTGTAATTTCCAATCTGCTATTAAGTTCATCTAGTGAATTTTTTATTTCAATTATTTTTTTCAGTTTTAATAGATTCATCTTGATTTTTTTTATTTCTCTTCTGAGATTCCCTATCCATTCATTGTGACCATGTATTCCCTAATTTTCTTGAACAAACTTAAAATAGTTGCTTTAAAATTATCATGTATTATTTCCAACATCTGAGACATCTTGGTATCTTTTTCTACTAACTGTTTTTCCTCTTTGTCTTAAATCACATTTCACTTTTCTTCTAATGTCTAGTAATTTTTAAAAATGTATACTGGACATTGTGGGTGATACATTGTAGAGACATTGTATTCTGTCAATTTCTTTTGAATTTTCATTCTGGAGGACAAGTAAGTTGCTGGATAGTCACTTTGAACTCATGGAGGCTTGACTTTGCACTTGGTTGAACAGCATGTAATATTTAGTTTACTTTAGTTCTAGGGTAAATTCTCTAGTTCTGGAATATAAATTTTGCTCTGCTAACTTGGTAGAAATAAAACTCTGGATTTTACCTCTACACCTGCAGTTGAGCCACAGCTGAACTCTCTGCTCAGCTTTTATGGACTTCTAGCTGATGCTTCCACTGGGCATCTTGATGCCATTCCCATGCATCCACAGTTCAGTGGTCAGTCAATCATTTCTGGGTCATATTTGCAGATTTTGAGGCTTCCTCTTCAGAGGTTCTTTTTCAGGATGTCTTCCCTTTAGTTCCAGGTTCTCCTGGCAACCTTGAGCTCCAACCTCTGACCCCCAAAATCAGAAAGACTACAGTTTTCTACTTCAGTTCTAGTTATCCCATGCTGTGAAAACAGGGGTACTGTGCACTCAGGGGAAAAGCCAATTAAACATGAATTTTACCCAGTAGGGTTATTTTCGTAAGCTCACTCTAGTTTCTGCCTTGTTTTGACAGTTATTCAAGCTTTTGAATATTTGTTTTTAATGCTTTTTTCATGCATTAAAACTGTTTTTTGGGGATAGCCTAAAAGAAGCTATTCTGACACTACCAGCATAGGAACTTAGCCACTTCACTATCAAAGTCTGGGGAAAGTGATGCCTAGAGGGAAAGAGCGACCTGCCCAGTATCACATGGCAGTTACTGGCTGAGACAAGTCTTGAAACCAGGTTTCTTTGCCCCTCTTGTTGCATCTTGCTGCCAGCTGACCTTTAGTGCTTTACAAAGAGCTACTGAATAAGATTCACAGCCTCAGGGATCCTCATCATAAGTATGTGGTGGAAGTCAAAAAGGAACATGAGAAACTTTGATGTCTAGTAGTTTTAGATCATTCAGAGCCATCAGGGAGCCAGATAGTAGGTTATAGAGACAGAGGCTCAGCCCATGGGCACTAAAAGGTACCAGAAATTTCACAATGCCATGGCTTTAAGTACCACCAAGAGGCTGCTACCTGCCCAGTTTTATATCTGTACTCCAGACCCACAGGTACCTTAGACTCAATCCATTCAGAAATAAACCATCCCAGTTTTCCCCGTCCATGACACATCTTCTCCTGTGCTCCCCAGCTCTGACCAAGGTCTTAACATCCCTCTACCTGATTGTTCAAACTAGAATCTGAGAGCTAGTTCTTGACTCCTCCCTGGTTCATTGTAGAGATTGACACAGATTCTGCATTCAAAAAAGCTCCCGAATCCATCTCTTCCTTTTCATCGCTCTGGCCCCTGCTTTTGTTCATGGTTTCTTTCCTACTCCCTGGTTTATCATGACATGTCCCACATCTGGTTAACTCCTAAGTGCACCAATGTCCTCAACTCCCCTATTGCCAGACACGGATCGATTGCTCCCTGACCTCTCCCAGTCTCCCGGGAAAAACAGGCAGATTAACATCTGCCTATAATACACAATGATAAGCCCTAATAGAAACTGTGAACTTAGAGAGCATCAAATCCCCTGCATGGGTCACCCTCCTCTCTGCCTACAGAGGAATTCTGAGCAAACATCAAAGGGAGCAGGAGCTTTCTCAGTTACTCCTGGGCTCTACCCCACCTTGACCCAAAACCCCACCTACGCTAAAATTGAAGTTTTGGCTTCAAGGGGGTGTGAGGAGAGAAGATAAGCTTACATTTCAGACACAAAGAGAATAAAGAACAAAAGAAACCATCAGGTATTTAAATATTTGTGTTAATTACCACCAAAACTCAGTTTCCTAAAAATAAGGGTAAAAATTCTTCCTGATGATCCTCTCCAAGTGTCTCACTCTAAAAGTGAGGCTAAGGTTGACTTTCTGCTTTTTAAAACTTCAGAAAGTGAAAAGGGCAGAAAGCTAGATGTTGGACGAGACATAGAGCTGCTCAGCGCCTTCGTTTCCTCCTCGTTAAGGAAGAAGGTGATCACAGTCTTCCCAGGCAGCTCGCAACGCAGGGGCCCTTAGAGAAATTCAAGACACTGGGACGAGAGGAATTATTATACCAGACACCTTTATGCTCATTTTGCCTTCTCCTAAGAGGAATCTGTGGCGTCAGCCCTCCCAGACTGATTAATATTCCAAAGACACAAAATAACTTGAACAATTCAGAGAGAGGCAGGCCTGGAAGGTTGAAGTCTTCAATATTGCCAGGAGACAATGGGAGCCATTGATAATTCTAGGAGGCAATAGGATTTCCATACGGAAATCCTCCTACTTGGTTTAAGTGTCCTTGATAACAAACGCCAAGACAGGCTATGAGAACTGGGGGAGTGGAGACCTGTGCTCTTGTCAGGTTTAAGGTCAGCGTCCCTGGAAAGGACCACACACTCAGATGAGAGGGGAGCATCCTGCTCTACGGCCTCCCCTGCTGCCCCACGTTGGGCACGTCACATCACTGCTCTGAGCCTGTTTCTGACCCCTCTCCCTCCTTCTCATTCTCCCATAGTCATTGGGAGGGTAAGAGTAGATCAGGGATGTGGAAGCTCTTTGCAAACTATAAAAGGCTTCATACGTTTACATTGTTATCATCACCATCTGCGTGACTTGTGCTTCAGTGGAATAAGTTCATCTGTGCAAGGCAGGCCTTTGAAGGTATTCTAAGCCCTGCAGGCCTCCCGTGGGCCCTCAACCTAAGCCAGTGATGGAGTATGGTTTTTATCAGGAAGGCTGGCGGGAGACCAGACGCCACGTAGGCTGCGAACCTCAGGATGCAGGCCCCCCCCACCAGTGCTCCTTGACCCCAAACCATCCCAGGGTCCTGCTCTGGCCTTTGCGATCCCCAGTTTCCACGTGGCACTAGGTCTTGACATGGTGTGAAGAAGGAGGAGGTTCTTTTTCTCTCTCTTGCAAAGGACTATCAGGAAATGCAGTAGGATTTAGATTTCCAATTGGAACAATTAAGGCTATCCCCTTAATTGATTTCTTTTGTCTCCCTCAAGTCCTCAAAAATGTGTCGACATCCATTTGGGGCTGCCATCCACCAGGCGTACGCTGGCCAACTTTCTTCAATTAACGAGCTGAGACTAAAGTTGAAAGCCTCACTTTCCACAGCCGTGGCAGGAGATTGACCCTGCCTTGGTGACTAAACGAAATGTCAGTGCTGTGTCTGTGAAATATAAGTTATGAAAAACTGGCCACACCAGTGAGCTTGGACAGCACGTTATCACTGATGACTATTGTCTTGGCGATGGCTGGACATTCCCCCACACTCACCTCCAAACTTGGCCTGTTTGCTGCTTGTGCCTTTGCTCAAGTCGGCTCCCCTCCCCAGCATGCCTTCTCTACAGCTACGTGCTTGTCAAAACACAGACAGGCTTCAGGACCCAGTTATTTGAATACTCATTCAACAAACATATGTTGAATGTTCACTGTGCACCAGGCTGTTGTCATTTATTCATTCTATAAAAATTTATTAGATGAACAAGACAAACATCACCTTTATCCTCACAGATCGCACAGCTTCGGAGGGACACAATTTAAAAGGTGACTCTTGGTCGGGTGGGGTGGCTCACACTGTATTCTCAGCACTGAGAGGCTGAAGAGGGCAGGTCACTTGAGGCCAGGAGTTCGAGACCAGCCTGGCCAGTGGTAAAAACCCTGTCTCTACTAAAATTACAAAAAAATTAACTGGGCATTGTGTCTGGCACCTGCAATCCCAGCTACTCAGGAGGCTGAGGCAAAAGAATCACTTGAATCCGGGAGGCAGAGGTTGCAGTGAGCCAAATTCACACCACCGCACTTCAACCTGGGTGACAGAGGGAGACTCCGTCGCAAAAAAAAAAAAAAAAAAGAAAGAAAAAGAAAAAGTTAAAATTGATTCTACGGTGGCATCATGGATTTAGGGCAGTGACAGATATGTATGTTATGGGGTACTGGGAAGGGGCACTGACTTCTGGAGAAAGTGTTATATTTTTTAACATTTTTGTAATGAAAAGTTTCAAATATTTATTTGGAACTGTTTGAGGAAGCCATTGGTGCCCACCTCCCAGCTTCAGCGTCTGCCATCTCACAGCCAGTCTTTTTGTCTATAATCCTATCTGCCTCCCCAAACTCTTGTGTTATTTTGAAGCGAATCCTACACATCATAGCATTGCCTCCCACCTGCTTCTAATCTGTACTGCTCAATGGCTTTAGGCCAGCTCAATGTCAATAAGTATCCGAGGAGCACGTACCAGCCTTGGCATCAGGCGAATCCGAGTTCAGATCCTGTTTCCCACACCTGCAAAGCTGCTGACTGTGCAAGTGACTTACCCTGTCTTGGGGTAAGTCATCTGCAAAATAAGGATCCCTCATCTGCAAAATAGGGATAATATGTCTGCCCTTCCAGAGTTGTCCTGATAATTAAATGACGTGAAGTATATTAAGTTCCCAGCATGGCACCTGGCCCTGAGTCTGTGCTCCATAAATATTTCCTCCCTTGTCTTGCTGTGCTCTGGGTCAATGTGAGAGTAGCACGAAGCAGCTGAGTGTGTTTGACTATGATACTTCACTTCAGACATGCTAAGATGTGATTGGACATTCTCAGAGGGCAGACTCCTGGCCACGGTATAGGCCCAGCCCAGACAGTGGTTGCAGTAAGACTTCTTTAATGTCAGCCTCGCTCACCAATGGTCCACACTATGTGAAAAGTAGCCCATGCTATGTAAAGAGCAGGTAAGAGAGGCTGACATTAAAGAAGCCTTACCATAATTGCTGTCGAAGCTGGGCCTGAACCACCAACACGTGAGCTCACTGCAGAGATGCTGCTTAGGTTTTACGAAGTTCAAGTTGGCCACTCCTTTCACATTTCACAGTGTTTTGGGAAGGAGGGAGACACTAGGCAAGGGAGAATGTGTGCACCTAAACCAAGCACTTGCAAGCTTGCTTTTCAAAGGCTCCACGTGCTCCTGGCTGCTGCGAGCACCAGCCTCCTCTGTACTCTGGGTGGCAGCTGGTGACAAAGCCCCAATAACTCAGACAAATGTGGCTGACGCCAGAGAGGAGTCAAGGCCCCGGCTGCAATGTCTGGGGCCGGCTTGGTCTTGGACCTCGCTGTGTGTTTACAAGTTTCCCTTTGACAATTCAGTTTTGAAGATGGGCTTCATTAAAGGGCAATTATAGGTTAAGTAACTTGTTGGCTCTTTGCCTAATGTGGAAAACTCGACTGTGACAATCAGATAATTTTGAGATTAAGCAAGACAGCAATTGCTACTGAAAGAAGCAGCTTAGCAAGAGGATAAAAGACTCTCCCCAGCCATGACCTCATCCCAGCTGCCCGTCTGGGCAGGAAGTCTGGATTTCAGGGGCCAGCAGGCTCTGGGAACCTCTGGCATCGGGGGGTGACCTCTTCTGGGAAAGGAGACAGCAAAAGGCAAAGTGCTCTCCCATTGAGTGGAAAGATTCTCCTCTTCCTATAGGGCTCAGTTCTCCCAGAGGCTTCTCCTGGGTGCCAGGGGTGAGCTAAGCTGCTCTGTACCGTGGCTTCTGTTTGTACCTGGCTCTTTCCGTCAGCCCACCCCTGCTAATACCACCACTTTTCCTCTCCTTCCACGTCTCTGATCATCCGTGAGGCTTCCCTGATGCAGAAAGGGTGAATTACATCAACCTTCCTGGAGAACTTGGTGTCAGGAAATTTTCTATTATGTGCCAGAAAGTCCCACCCCAAAATATGACTTGTGTAGAAAGGGGGATTTATATCCTCATGAACTCATGTAACTAACAGGCTCCGAGGTGTTGACCTCAGGAATAGCTGGATCCAGGAGCATCAAGCAATGCTCTCTCCTCTGCTTGTTCCTCATAAGCCCCATTTTCAGAGCTCTTTCCACACTGTGGCAAGCTGGCCACAGCAGTTCCAGTCTGGCTGGAAAACAAGCCTTGTTTCCTCATGATTCCTGCCAAAGTTCTCTAATTTGACCCGATTGGAACAACATAAATCATGTGACTGGGTAAACTCCACATCCTGATTGGATGTTCTTAGGTTACATATATGCTCTATGCCACAGCAGGTGGGAGGCTTATTAAGAGGACATAGAGGGATAAAGGAGGGATAGACTTTCAAAAGGAAATCAGGGTGCTGTTCTCAAAAGAAGGAGAAAGAGATGCCAAGAAGCCAAAAATCTAACTAATATACTTCTGGCCTCCGTCATGCATTTATTTATTTATTTGTATTATTATTATTTTGAGACAGAGCCTTGCTCTGTTGCCCTGGCTAGAGTGCAGGGGCGTGACCTCGGCTCACTGCAACCTCCGCCTCCCCAGTTCAAGTGATTCTCCTGCCTCAGCCTCCCAAGTAGCCGGGATTACAGGAGGGCACCACCATACCCAACTAATTTTTGTATTTTTAGTAGAGATGGGTTTTCACCGTGTTGGCCAGGCTGGTCTCAGACTCCTGGCCTCAGGTGATCTGCCCGTTCAACCTCCCAAAGTTCTGGGATTACAGGAGTGAGCCAACGCACCCACCTGTCATGCATTTAAATATTAACTTTGTGATAATCCTGTCTCTCAGATTTTTAGTTCCTATGGGCTGTGGTTCTGAAACAGTGGTTTCCAACAGGCAGCAGCTGCGTCACCTGGTGATGTGTTAGAAAGTTTTCAGCTCTCCCTGAGCCCCTGGAGTCCCTCAGGCCTGGTGGATCCATGTCCCAGGTCTCCATGCCCCTGCTTCGGTGGTCTCCATGCCCCTGCCATTCTGACTTGGTCCAGCTGATATTCACAAGGGCAGCATGGGGTGACTGCAAGAGCTGTGGACTGCCAAGGTCAGAACGAGGCTCCCAGAACTGGCCGGGCCCTGCAGGACACATCCAACCCTCCTGCGCCTCACTTTCCTCATCTCCAAATGAGAGGCTCAGGAGTAAGGATTCTGGATCTACACTGTATGACACTTGGATCTGCAGAGCTCTCTGCTGGACCCTGGGCTGAAGGCTGAGGCAGGTGCAGGGAAAGAGGGAAGGGTGGTTCCTACATTTGCTGACTTGACAGTTGAGTTGCATGCAGAACAGTGACACTCAGGTGACTAAAAACCAAGCCAATTGCTCCCATTTCCAAGTTCAGTAGCAGGACCCGAACACACAAAGCCCTGTAACCAGCAGGATACCAGTGTGGGCTTCCTGGAGGAGGTGAGCCTTGAAAAGGGAGTTTGATTAGAATAAAGGGAACACCCTTGAAGGAGGCAGGGAAGCTGCTGAAGAAAGGCGTGGAGATGGGGTTCTGTGGGTCCTGTGTTTAGAAGTAAGGACAACACTCCCTGACTCTCCCTTGCTTAATAGGTCACATCTGTGCCTTCCTCTCTGCACCTTGTAAAATCTTGCCTCTTCTGCCCCAGACAGCTGCAGGCCTGTTTTTTCAGAGTGTGTACTCAGAATTACTTCTAGGTAGGCTCAGAGATTGGGTGGAGGTGGGGTGAGTATGAGGCTGTGATTAAATTCATCTTCAAGACGGAACCGCCTCCCCACGGCTCTGATCCAGGCAGCAGTCCCGTAACACAGGATTTACGAGGAGTTTGGAACTTGGATCTGGACTGCCAAGAGGAGGTGGGCGATGAGGAGTCCTAGGCCAGTGTAGGGAAAGAGACAGCAGAGGGCATCTCTCTTCGATTTGCTCATTTGTTCAAGGAACAGCCAAATACTGACTGACCGTCTGCTCTGGGTTAAGACCTACTCTGGCACTGGGACTGCAGAGGCTCCATAGTTCTGGTTGTCAGTTCATGCTGAGCATTTGGAGAGTTTGTCTAAATCCTCCATTTTACAGACGGGAAAACTGAGGCTCAAATCCAAGGCACACGAGGTCAGTGGCCTGGCCGAGATATGTCAGGCCCAGGCATGTTCCTGCCAGCAAACAGGGAATGACTCCAAGAGGCTGGAGCTTGTACGGACCCAGGCTTCACCTGGCAGGAGAGGGAGAGTAAGCGCAGGTGCAGCCTCAGGGCCTGGGAGGGGTTGAAGTGTCCAAACACAGATTCCCAAGAGTGGAACAATTAGCAACAGAGGAAATTCAGACAACCGGCCCCAGGGCAAGTTCAACGAGCAGCCACCACAGCGCAGAGGTTTCTGGGAGTCTGGCCCCTAGCAGGATGGGCATAAAGAGACCAGGTACTGTGATCAAGTGCTGGAGGGGTTGGGGTCTTAGCCCCGGAAAAGCTGATGTCCTTGGTCCTATGTGACAAAGGCAGGTCTTCAGGGTCCCAGAGAGGGGAGCCAGCCCCTCTGCAGTCCCTTTTGCCAGAGGCCACCGCTGATGCTGGGCTGAGCCTGGGAAGGAGCCCTGCACTAGAGCTGGGATGGAGCAAACCCATGGCGGATCTGCTGGTGGCCCACAGCTGCAGAGCTGGAAAGCCTCAGCCAGTAACAACGTTAATAATAACAAGAACGACAAGACAAGGCTTACCATGTCCCTGGCACTGTGCTAAAACCTGTGTGCACTGTCTTGGTACATCCCAGCAACAAGTGTATCTCCATATCACAGATGAGGAAACTGAGGCACAGAAAAGTCGGGTCCTTGGTCAAGACCACACGGCTAGTGAGGAATAGAGCGGGACTTGAACACAGGGAGCTGGATTCTAGGGCCCATGTCTTGATGGAATTCTCATCCCCTCCTTTCTAGGGTCCAGTCTTTTGGTTACGCACATTTTCAAACATACACAAAAGAGGAGAAAATAGTTATATGGATCCACAGTGTATCTGTCGAGCCTCAGTGTCGAGCCACATTTTGCAGTCTTATTTATCTCCGGACCTCGCTATGTTTAGGAGAGGGGTAGAGTATTTTAAAGCAAATCATAGACATCGTATCATTTCAACCTTAAGCCCTTCAGTCTGCATATTGAATAGATAAGCATATTTTTCTTTCACGTAACCATGATGCTCTTATCACACCTAACAAAACAGGCAGTGACTTCCGGATGTCATTCACACGACCCAGGGTCAAGTCACTCTGATGATCTCCAAGATGGCTTTTCACAATTGTGTCCAATCAGGTAAATGGGTAAATTAGATCTACCCATTATATTTCGTTGCTCTGACACTCAAGTCTCTCTGATTCTCAAGTTTCCCCTCCCTGCTTTCCCATGCCAACCATTTGAACCTCTATTTCTTTCTTTCTTTCTTTTAATTTATTTTTTTGAGACAGAGTCTCGCTCTGTCACCTAGGCTGGAGTGCAGTGGCACAATCTTGGCTCGCTGCAACCTCCGCCTCCGGGGTTCAAGCGATTCCCCTGCCTCAGCCTCCCAAGTAGCTGGGACTATAGGCACGCGCCGCCACACCCGGCTAATTTTTTGTATTTTAGTAGAGGCGGAGTTTCACCATGTTGGCCAGGATGATCTTGAACTCCTGACTTTGTGATCCATCCGCCTCGGCCTCCCAAAGTGCTGGGATTACAGGTGTGAGCCACCGTGCCGGGCCTTGAACCTCCTTTCAGAGGTGGGAAATGAGGCAGCGTTCACGATCTCTTCCCGGACTAGCCCCAGCCAGCTCTAGTTCATTTCTGCTGCCGCCGCTGTGGCAGACCCTCCCTTACTTATTCTTTACTATTTTTGAACTAGCCGAGAAGTTAGCAAGAACGGGCATCCTCAAGCTCTGTGCCTTCTCAGGATATAATTCACTTTAATCTTTTAAGCATTTGACAGTATTTGCTTGAAAGAAGGAGCAACAAGTACATAATTATTGCACTAATTAAGCTGCCAAAAACACAAGCGTGAGGCAAGAGCACCTTTGAAACGGGGAGCCCACGACGCATTAGCATCTGCTGTAAGCTTATTAATCACCTAACAGGCAATTAGCAAGCTGTTACTGTTTGAGGCTGCTATGTAAATAAATTCTTGGGTTAATTTCTTCCTCTGATAATAAAGAAAACATTATGAAAATTAGCTAAGCGACAATGTAAATGATCTTCACTGTTAATTATATGACAGCGTTACATATGCAAGGACCCCGGTGCTGATAAGGCACTGGCTCCCTCCTTCCCCATTGCCCATCCCCAGCCCCCACCTTGGCTCTGCCACTTTAAAAATAAAAGTGTTGACACAGGTAAGGAGGGGGAGCTTTGGGAACTGGAATCACAGCTGTTTGCTTGCAGCTTGCCCAGAGCAACTGCCAACTCCTGCAAACTGGGATGTTTTGTCGCCTGATCCTCAAGTGGCCTTGGGCTGGACCTGTGACCTCAGCTGGCAGGAAGGGAGCAGGAAAAGGGCAGAGCACCAGGCCTGGGGTTCTCCCCACCTATGGCAGCCTGCTCCCAGAGGCCTCGCAGCAGTGCTGAATAGACACGTGGGTTTGTGTCTTTGTCACATTGGGGGAATACCTGAGTGCTACTGTGCATGAGGCATTGCTAGACAGAGGCCACTTGGCTTACCTGTGTGGGTCAGGTGTGTGACACGAGGCAGGAACAAGCCCTGGAGCTCAAGTTCAAATCCTACCTCTACCACTGAATGGCTGTGTGACCTTGGACAAGTGACCAAACTCCCCTCAACCTGTTTCTTCATCTGTGAAATGGAAATGATGGTATCACAACCTGCAGAGGGTCGCTGTGAACAGATATAAAGGATAATTCTCAGAAAGCCCTTAACACAGAGCCTGCCTATGGTGAGCACTGGATACGGGCTCACTGGCGTTATCATCACTGATCTGGTCATTCTAAAAGACATTGATCATATGCCAAGCCCTGTGCCAAGTGCCAGGAGCCCAAAGAGGAAAAGGCACAGCCTTGCCATCGTGAGATGAGAGAGCCAGGGCATGCGTGTCAAAATAGCCAGCCCCGCCAGGCAACCAGGCCACAAGCCAGAGGAGAGGGACAGAGCAGGGTCTGCAGTGTGTGGCAAGATCAGGGAGGGATAAAGTCAGTTTCTGGCTTCCTCAGGGGTAGGTCTTGGGCACTATTCTGGTTCTAAGCAAGTCCTGTGGTATAATGGAGAAAGGATGGCTTTGGATCAGATGATGGTTTGTCTTTCTTTAAGGAAGCTCACTGCTCTAAGCCCTGTTTCTCACTGAGTTATGGAAACAGAGGTAAGTGACAGGAAGGATCCAGCACAAAGCCTGACACATGGTGGGTGTACCATGAGGATGGGTCCCCTAAATTGTAGGATGGAGGGCAGACCACAAAGGCTTCCAGCCAGGGTCAGCCCCTTTAAGGTCCTCTGGGCAGGGGAGAGGGGCCTGTGAAGGTTACCCAGATGCCAGGTCCTGATGCGTGTTCCCTTACAACAGCAATTCCCCAAGTTAGTCCTGTCAGATATGCAATGAGGAAAGGGGCCAGTTGAGTTAGGGAAACACCTGGTTAAAAAGGTTTCTTTACTGCAGGACTTTTCTGAGCATGTAAACACTAAAATGTCCATATCACAAAGTGCAAATGCTTCCATACATGAAGAGTCTCTACAATCAATAATAAGACCAGCAATCTTTTTTTTTTAGACTGAGTCTCACTCTCTCTGTTGCCCAGGCTAGAGTGCAATGGCAAGATCTTGGCTCACTGCAACCTCCACCTCCCAGGTTCAAGCGATTCTTGTGCCTCAGCCTCCTGAGTAGCTGGAATTACAGGCGCACATCACCATGCCTGGCTAATTTTTATATTTTTGGTAGAGACGGGATTTTACCATTTTAGGCTGTCTCGAACTCCTGGCCTCAAGTGATCCAACCATCTCAGCCTCCCAAAGTGCTGTCATTACAGGCGTGAGCCACCGTGCCCGGCCTATATTTTTCAAATGGGCAAAGGTACATTATCTTGTTCCCTGGAGATGCATATATCCTATGACCCAGCAATTCCTGCCCTGGCCATATATACTCTGTTTTAGACATTTTTGCCCATGTGCACTAGGAGTTATGTACTAGAATGTTTGTCATAACAAAACTTTGAGGGTGACCCACAAAACCATCAACAGGGGAAAGGGTAAATTGTGGCATGTTCATACAATAAAATATGTTACTGCATTGAAGATTAACAAACTATAGCTATTATAACATAGACACATTTCACAAACAGTGTTCAGGACTTTGAAAAATGTTGTATAAAATATCAGTTACAGAAGTATATATATATATATATATAGTTTAATGCCATTTATATAAAGTCCAAAAACATAATGTATGTATACACATACATTAATATAAAAATTTAAAAAAAGTATTGTTTAAGGAGATATATAATTTCTTAATAGAAAGCTAGCTAGATAGAAGATAGATAATGACAGATAGATAAAACTAAAAAGTAAAACAAATGAATAAACACAAAACTCAGAATTCTGATTACTCCTGGGACACAAGGAACTTCAAAGGAATTATAATGGTCTATTTCTTTAGCTGGATCATGGGTACATGGATGTACCTTTTTTTAGTAAAAATAGGATATACCTATTTTTATACCTTTGCTAAATATATATATACAAACATACATGCTAAATATATATACACGTATACACATATATCTTTTTGTATATTTGAAGCATTTTATATTAAATATTTTAAATAAAGAAGAATGGGCAAAAGTTATAGACAGATCTCAGAAAATAAAATGTAAATGGCATTTATATGTAAATGTGAAAAATGCAAATACTGTATGGAAAAAAGCTCACTCTCGCTTATGACTTAACACATGAAAATTAAAATCACTCTGAAATATAATTTTCTACCTTTGACATTGGCAGTCAACAAAAGTGTGATAATGCACTGTGCCGGTAAGAACAGAGGGAAACAGGCAGGTGCCTAAATTGCTGGTGGGAGGGAATCTGGCACAACCACCCTGGATGGCAATTTGGCAACATTGATCAAAACAGAATGCGGCTGTACGCGATGGCTCACGCCTGTAATCTCACCACTTTGGGAAGCAGAGGTGGGCAGATCTCAAGGTCAGGAGTTTGAGACCAGCCTGACCGACACGGTGAAACCCCATCTCTACTAAAGATACAGTAAATAGCTGGGCATGGTGGCAGGCGCCTGTAATCCCAGCTACTTGAGGGGCTGAGGCAGGAGAATCACTTGAGCCCAGGAGGTAGAGGCTGCAGTGAGCCGAAATCGTGCCGTTGCACTCCAGCCTGGGCAACAAGAGCAAAACTCTGTCTCAAAAAAAAACAAAAACAAAAAACAAACAAAATAACAACAACAACCAAAAAAAAACCACAAACCTGAGATTGCATATTCCCTCTGACCCAACATTCCATTTCTAGGTTTTCTGCCTTACAGATGAACTCCCAGGATTGCAAAATGACTTGTGTACAAGAATATGTACTGCCATGGTGATTGCAATAGCAAGAGATTAGAAGCATCCTACACGTACATTACCAGACATTTAAATAAATTACGGTACATCAGCAGGATGAAGTGCTTTATGGCCATTCAAATGCATGAGACAGCTCTATGTGTACTGATAAGAAAGAGTACCAAGATCCATTGTTATGTAAAAAAGCAGTACAGTAGGCTCCCCTTCTATGAAAATATGTGCACATGTATATTACCTATGTCATATATTTATATGTACAGAGGCTCATCCATGCATGGACTGTCTCTTGAAGGTTTCCCAAGACAACAATGTCTCCCTCTGATGTGGGGACCTGGGTGGTGGGTCAGGAGAGGGAAGGAGATTGACTTTCTGCTGTATGTAAATCACAACTCATAGCCAACCATCTCCTCTTCCAGCCTGAAGCAGTGACGGCACTGTGTGGGCATCAGCCCATTTCACAGAGGTACTACCCTGCTCTTGCACTTCCTCATGCTTTCCCCTAAGGGCATCTGTGCACCTTACCACCTAAGGACCACCCCTAGTGCCCACGCTTGCCCAACTCCGACACGAGGGAAAATTCACTTCCATGGAGCCAATCTTCAGCCAGTTGGAGACAGGATCTGATGGAAATTTCTTCCCGCTTGTCCCTTGCAATAGCAATCCTGAAACACAGTTTAATACGGCTTCCCAGAACAGTCCCTTGGGATCCAGCAATCGGTTGCACTTAGCGGCAGCCAGCTCAGTGTCAAATTCTTGTGTCGGCTTTTCCTCCTCTGTAGCCCACTCCCTAACTCCCTCCCTAGGACTGCACTTCTAATCAAGTCGTAGCATCTCAGCTCTGTTTTTTAGGGGACTTGGGCAAAGACAAGCTCTTTTGGATCTTTAGATTTCATCCTTTGTAGTGTGCCTAGTAATATATATATATAATATGCATATTCTATATTAGCATATATATGTGTGCTAATAGGCACTTTGAATCTGCAAGACGTGATGGAGAATAACATATATACATTTCCTACTCTTGGTTAACTACAGACTGTCTTTTTTGGATACCTACTGTCTTCCTGGCATTCCATGGGAAACCGTTGGTAATCCACTACACAACCCCACACTGCTTTGCGTCCCAGTTCTGTCCCCTGGGGCCGCCTAGACAAGCCTCTGCCTCTTTTCTGTGACAACCACCTCATAAACGGAAGGCCCTTATCCTTCTCCTCTTTTCCAGTTAAGGGTCTTCTGCTACCTTAATAAGGTCTCTGACAGGCTCCCCCAGACCCCTTGACAGCTCAGCCGTTCTCCTCTCTACAGTCTTCAAACCTCGATGTGCTTTTTAATCTGTGACACCTAGAAATAAACAAAAGTCTTGGAAAGTGGCCGATGAGCACAGACAAAAACGAGGCTGTCAGTCTTCCGGCTCTGGACGCATTGGCTCTGCCCAGTCCGTGGAAGAGGAGAGACATCCCTGTTTAGCGGCTGCATCACACTCTGACTTCTATTGATCTCACGGCCAACAGACTCCCCCCAGTCTTTTGCACAAGACCGGCTGCGAGCCAGCCTCCCACATCCTGTACTTAGGCAATCGATTTTTCTGAACCTGAAATGCAAAGCGCACACTCACTCATCCCTGGTAGGCTGCATCCTGCTAGAATCAGCTGCCTGCCCAGACCTGCCAGGATCACGTGAATCCTAAATTGGCCAGCACAGCACAGGGAGGTGGAGAAATTTGCCCTTAGGCTGCTTTGCCACAAACTGACTGTGTGACTTTGAACGAGTTCTGTGTCTTTGTCGAGTGGGAAGGGATGATCTCTAAGGTCTCACTCAGCCTGGCTCACTCTGAAACACTTGAATGAGCACTCTCTCTCCCAGCTTTGTGATCAACCTGCCCTCTGTGTCTGCATCTACCAGGCTGCTGACCCAGATGTGCTGATGAGTTCAGGGCCAAGCAGGGACCTTGCAGGCAGGCTACCAGTGACCCCCTCTAGGTGGAAACGGAACCATCCATCAACCTATTTTGGCTAGATTTGTTCCGTGAGCTATGAAACCACTAGCTGATTTATGACCAGCCTACATTTGCGTCCGTCTTCTGTTTACTATCCTGCCTTTTCTCTTCCATTGTCTGGTACACATGAAAACACCTAACGCCGTGTCTAGCTGAAAGTCTAAGCAAGGTATGTGCATGCTTCTTTTTCCTTCCTTCTCGGCTCAGCTATAACTGCGTTCCTGCTCCGTGTCTCCTGCCTTTTATATCCGACTCGCCATGTGACTCCACGGCTTTGCGAAATGGACATGGGCTTCAGGACAACAGTGTTTGT
The DNA here is from genome assembly GCA_004027715.1 of Plecturocebus donacophilus. Taxonomy (NCBI): domain Eukaryota; kingdom Metazoa; phylum Chordata; class Mammalia; order Primates; family Pitheciidae; genus Plecturocebus; species Plecturocebus donacophilus. Next base: position 121,643 of record PVKP010002241.1, read on the forward strand.
CCAGCTGATCACTAGAGGTGGGCTGAGTGGTCACCAGGAGGTCCCCAGAAGGCTAACCTCTGAAAAACTCCATATCAACTCCCATTGATCTTGTACCAACATGATAAATCTTTACACTTGTTTGGCCTTAGTCTTGGCTAGGAACTAGGTTTTATTTCCATTCTCCGTGTTTCTAAATCCTAACCCCATTGGAAGGATTATGGTGAGCGCCTCAGGAAACTTTGCTTCCAAAAGCACGTGAAACACACATCCAGGAAAATTGAATTTTACATTTAAATTAAAAAATGTATAAAATAAAAGTAAAATGGAAATTTCTCCACCAATGTATTTATCTAACAGGTGAAAAAAATAATACAGACTAAAGAAAGAGAAAGATGGAAACACTGGTTTTTATGAAGTAGACAAGATTCTCTCTTTGAGTTACTGGCAAGATTGATGCAAGGTCCATGCGGTCCCTCCTGGCACATTGCAGGTGCTTAATCTTTTGCTTTTGTTTTCTTATACCAGGGTATTGGTTCTAATTATTCAGGTGTCAGAATTGGAGGGACCTTTAAAGATCCGCTAATGAATCTGTTTTTTTTTTTTTTTTTTTTGAGACAGGGTCTTGCTCTGTTGCCCAGGCTGGAGTGCAGTGGTGCGATCTCAGCTCACTGCAACCTCTGCCTTCCAGGTTCAAGCGATTCTCCTGCCTCAGCCTCCTGAGTAGCTGGGACTACAGACGTGCACCACTACCCCCTCCCCCGCCGGCCTAATTGTTTTTTGTATTTTTAGTAGAGACAGGGTCTCACCATGTTGGTCAGGCTGGTCTCAAAAATCCTGACCTCAAATAATCCACTCACCTCGGCCTCCCAAAGTGCTGGGATTACAGGTGTGAGCCGCCGTGCCCAGCCATTCATTCATTTTTTTTAGCAGATAAAGACTCTGAGGCCCAGAGAGAAACAGCAGGAGAGGCAGCCACTTGCTGGCTCTTCGCCCTCCCACCAGGAGGCCGTGGTAAGGTGCTAATGATAGTGTAAGGTGGTGGTAACGGCTGACCCGCCTTGAGTCCTCACCATGTGCTGCCACCATTCTGCCACCCAATCCTCACAACAACCCTACAGGTTTCCAGATGGGTAAACAGAGACACAGGGAGGTTAAGCAACTACTTGCTCAAGGTCACACGGCAAGTAAGCGGCAGGGCAGGGCTTCCAGCAGGCCAGCCCCAGAGGCTGCAAACCCGTCAGCACCCAAAGGGCTGAAGACATATCTGGGAAAGAGCGCTGTCCCCCGCTTCTCCTCCTGCCACTGTGAGCGACTCTCCCCCTAGCTGTAGGCCCTGTCCTCGTCAACCATTGGTGCGCCAATGCCATTCCTCTGCTCAGCCTCCTCCAGGACCCCTCACTGGGCATGAATCAAACCACACACCCGCTTTCCTCTTCAGCCTACACCTGATTCTGGCCTGCCTCTCCGAGCTCCTGCTCACTGCCCTCCTGGTTGCTCCTTGAACCCACTGAGTTCATTGGCTATTCAGACACCACACACCTATTGCTTCTTCTGCCTGGAACACTCTTCCCCTGGGTTTAATTCAGGTCTCTGCACAAATGTCAGCTCCTCAGAAAGGCTTTCCTTGAACCATCGAAAGTTCTCCTCTCCCTCTCTTTGACTGTGGTTCTCTACCCTCTCCCTTGCTTTATTTCTTTTCCAGGAGCTTATCCTGACCTGGCAGGGTTTGCATGATCTATTTGGGCCTCTATGCCTCCCCCACTAGAAGGCAGGAGGCCGTGAGCTCACTGCTGCATAACACCTAGCACAGGGCCTGGCACGTCACAGGTATCCAATCCATCTTTGTTAAAAGAATGACTAGATGCTCTGCTCTCCAACATCCAGGCCAGGGCTCAGGGACCAGAATCACCTGCTGGGTGAAGACATTAGGAGGCAGCTGTCTTAAACATCCCCTCCCTGGACCCCTCTTCCATGTGTTGAATCCTGGAGAGCAGACAGGGGAAAGCTGGCTTTCTAATGTACAGTAGGACAGGCCAACCCGGGGACCCCATCATCAGGGTCTAAAGGGTAGATAGGGAACAGACTGGAGTCAGGCATGAGGAACAGGGGAGGGAGCACCCCCTCAGGGCTAACTAGGTGCAGGACAGCATCATTTCCGAAGGCCCCTCCACATAGAATGTAAAGCCAAGGCTGAAACCACAGACTCCAGTGCCAGCCCACCTATTCCTGGCCAGTAACCTGGGACCACTGGTGCTCAGCTGGCCTCATCGGCAAGGCTGCAGTGGAATGAGCTGCTGGACATGAAGTGCCCAGCCTAGGGCCTGCAGGGCACAGATGCTTGACACACACACACCTTTCCCCCCTTGGATTCCCCTTTTCCTTTTTCTCCTTCCCCTTCCTCTCAAATACCTTTGTCCTTCATGCTTTCCTTCAGGGTCAAGCTGGCGGAGGCTTCCAAGCTGGTGCATTGTCCATGAGGGCAGGGAAGACCCACCCCCAAAACTTACTTAAACTCTACTGAGTCTTCCAGAGACTCTGCACCCTTTCTCCTAAGCTCAAAAGCTCCTGGAACACGGCATTGGAGGCACCTTGATTACATGCAAGAGGGGAGGAAGGGAGTCCATGATACTTCACTGTGTTTGTTTCTGTACTTGAAGTAGAATTCATGGGACATAAAATTACCATTTTAAAGTGTACAGTCCAGTGGCATCAAGCGCCTTCACGGGGTTATGCCACCATCACCTCCATATAGTTCCAGAACATTTTCATTGCCCCCAAAGGAAACTCCATACCCATTACTCTGTCTTTCCCCATTCGCCCTCCCCAAGCCCCCTGCAACCACCGGTCTGCCTTCTGTCTCCATGGATTTGCCTATTGCGGACATCTCATTTAGATGGAATCATATGATGTGATCTTTGTGTCTGGCTTCTTTCACTCCTTGCGAGTGAAATAATTTCTAGGTTCATCTACATGGTAGCAGATGTCAGTGCTTCCTTCCTTTTCAGGGCTGAATAACATTCCCCAGTAGCACTTCTTCATTCATAAGAAAGACAGTGTCCATTCCATATCTGAGCTGGGCTTTTCCTGGAGCTGGACAGAAGCAGATGGAAGGAATTCAAAGAGGTAGTAAGAAGGGGAGACAGGGAGGAGGAAAGACAGAGAGAGGAAGGAGGGAGGGAAAGAGGAGGGAGAGGCGCCTCCCTATAACAAGGACGAATGCAGCAGCAGGGCTCAAGAAGATGCTTTCAAGCCATGAGGATGCATTTTGGTGACACTCGAAGATCAACCAATGGTAAACACCTGAGCTAGGCAGCCCCAGGCTGGGCACAAAGCCCCAGAGGTCACAGCTTCTGTTCTGTGCATGTCACCCACTTACTGTTCTCACAACTTTCTCTTCTTGCACAAATGTCCTTTAGCAAGGCTGGCACCCCTGCCGCCCTGCGAAGACAATGGACACCCCAGTCTTTTTGTATTGTTTTGTTTTGTTTTGTTTTAGAGACGGAGTTTCACTCTTATTGCCCAGGCTGGAGTGCAATGGCAGGATCTCAGCTCACCGAAACCTCTGCCTCTGGGATTCAAGCGATTCTTCTTCTGCCTCAGCTTCCCAAGTACCTAGGATTACAGGCATGTGCCACTATGCCCAGCTAATTTTGTATTTTTAGTAGAGACGGGGTTTCTCCATGTTGGTCAGGCTGGTCTTGAACTTCCGACCTCAGGTGATCCACCTGCCTTGGCCTCCCAAAGTGCTGGGATTATAGGCGTGAGCCACCGCGACCAGTAGGACACCCCAGTCTTTGGAAAGACTCTCTTCCAGTGCTCAGGGAACTTGGTACAGGTCAGGGTCGTGCTGCAGGGGACAACGACTCCGTCCTGGCCCCTTTGCGAGATCACTTAGCTGGCGTCCAGGGCTTTGCCTTTACACTCTGTGTGGAGGAGACACTCGGGACAGGCCAGGGAAGACGGGACTCCTACATTCTTCTTGGTTTGTTCCTTCACAAGCGCGTGGGGGTGGAGCTGCGGGACGGGGCTTCCCTGGGATGCTTTAATTCAATACAGAGACCCTTGTTTTTCCTGGAGCTTGGAGACCCGGGGCTTAGCTGTGTCATGCCAGGGAGCCCAGCCAATCGAAATATTGACTGAAGTCAGGTTTGAAGGCTTTTGATGACCCAGCTTTGTTTGAGTTTAATGGGTTTGGAAATTTAGACGCCCTTCCAATTCAAACTGGTCTGCCAAGGGCCTTTCCCCCGCTCCCTGTTTGGTTTTGAGCATTGGTTTGGTAAGTGGTTCACAAGAGAAATTCAGGTTTGGGTTCGGTTCAAGGATCAACAGATGTGTGCCGTTAGTTCTGGTCTGGGGTGCGCGGTTCAGACCAGTCTGAGGCTTTGGTTCAGAGAGAGGGGACAAAGCCCACCTTCACGGAGCAGGAGGAAGACCAGCTGCCCAGCCCCCGCGGCCTGGCTGCCTTTAGACTGGGAGCTGCAGCCCTCCAACCCCGGTGTGTCTCCGAGGGCAGCACTGTTTGATTGATTTTGAAAGTTCGACAGTAAAACAGTGAATAAAAACCCGATAGGTCTGCGCAGAGGCACTTCCCATTCGCCTAAATGAGCGCTATTCATCAAGGCTGGGCATGGGCGCCCGGAGCGCCTCGCACAGAGGAGGGGTGGGTAACCACTGCCCAGCGCCTCGGGGACCCCAGCTTCCCCGGCTGCCCTCAGCCTCCAGTGAAGATGGAAACGTCTGTCCCTAGAATTCCAGCGCCCCCGCGCCTCCCCCTCCTTTTATTTTTTGAGATGAAATTTCACTCCTGTTGCCCAGGCTGGAGTGCAATGGCGCGACCTCGGCTCACCGCAACCTCCGCCTCCCGGGTTCAAGCGATTCTTCTGCCTCAGCCTCCCCAGCAGCTGGGATTACAGGCCCCCACCACCACACCTGGCTAATTTTCTATTTTTAGTAGAGACGGGGTTTCTCCATGTTGGTCAGGTTGGTCTCGAACTCCCAGCCTCAGGTGACTCACCTGCTTCGGCCTCCCAAAGTGCTGGGATTACAGGCGTGAGCCATCGCACCTGGCACTTCCCTTTTTTAAAGCAGAGGTTCTCAAAGTGTGGTCCCAGAACTGCCAGCAGCATGGCCCCTGGGAACAGGTTAGAAATGTATGTTGTTGGACCCCACGCCTTGCTGGGCCTGGACTCTGCGGGTGGGGCCCAGCTATCTGTGTCTTGTCTGGCCCTTCAGGAATTCTGATGCAGTCTCGAATCCGAGAATTCTGCTCTATAAAGTGTCCTCCATGCTCCAAGTTTTCAAATCTTGCGTTTCCTCTCTGTCAAAAAATACCTGACAAATCCAGATAACACTAAGGCTGAAAGTTTTATCCCATATGGACAGGGACTTATATTTGAACAGAGGATGAAATAGCAGCCCTCCACCTAACACTAGAGATCTTAGTGGCAGCCGATGAGAAGGAGGGTCTTTTGCGGACTGGAGTGGGCTGAAGGAGCACCGTCTGCCCCAGCTCTTCCTGCTGTTTCAGAGTACTGGGACGT